>QEOT01002643.1:114097-128224 GCA_003123785.1 Pterocarya stenoptera
TAGTTCAGACTTTCTAAAATAAAACATGTCTTTTTATGACATGAAGTTATTCAGTTTATTCATTTAATGTTTTTGGAAGACAATTTTATGAGACCTTTTTATTTCTTAATAAATTTCAGTATCTTTGTTTTAAAAAAAAAATAAAAATTTAGAGAATCTTTTGCCGGGATTATTTTCATGAAAAATTACGTGACACACCTAGCCTACGGAAAGGGGGTGTTACATGCACACTTGGCCCGAGAATTGGAGATCATAGACCTGCAATAGATTGGCCTTCCCAGAAATGGGAAATCAAGATAGCTGTCACTCCTTTCTCAGAGACCTTGATAAAACATGTTTGCTGCTTTGGTTCTTGGGTCAAACTGAAGTGACTTCTATAGGAATACAGGAAAAGATAAAAAGGCATTACGGCACACATGCTGTGAATGCATATAGGAGGAAGCAAAGATCCAATTGTCCAGAGTAATGTCTAGGGTCAAGATTGCCTGACGGAGGATAACGATAAGCCTCATACTGCAGCATTCATACATGCATATTTTCATTGATTGGATGACTCTTTTTAGATATTTGGTATGGTATAGTGGTCTTATAAAAATCAACATGTGTAGTACCAACACAAGGTGGTACACCATCAAAGATCATCAGGCAAATACTAATATATTGTAGATTTTTTGCATCACTTGCTTTAATTCTGAACTGTAGCGCTGATATACTTCCTCTCCTCTGATTACTCGTAATAGGCTTGGTTTTCAATGTTTAGGGCGCCTAAGTGCATCTTGCTTTCGAATATGGTTCAAATTGTATGGCTGACATAAGTCACCCTTCTCAAAAAGTGCAAGAAGTGCCATAGCTGCCTAACCCAACTGCTTTCCAACTGTCGTCTTCCTAAGTAAGACTCGCATCAAGCTCCCCTTGAAGCTGGAAGTTGTTCTTATTTTGGTGGCAATGGATTGATTTAACATGTTTGTCTTTTGCACATGGCCTGCAACAAGACCACCTGTATATGTGATATTGATCTTAAGAAGAGTACATAACATTGTGAATTTTGTTTCCAAACCCCGACCGTAACCCCCCTATCCCCTCCTTCCCCACGAAGAGAACGAAAATGAAGGATAAGAAAAAGATATTGTTTTCAAAATTGGATTTTGG
Source organism: Pterocarya stenoptera (assembly GCA_003123785.1). NCBI lineage: Eukaryota > Viridiplantae > Streptophyta > Magnoliopsida > Fagales > Juglandaceae > Pterocarya > Pterocarya stenoptera. The sequence continues at coordinate 115,247 of QEOT01002643.1, forward strand.
TATCAAGGGTTGACGAGTGCATCAATCTTGTCCTCAGGTTGTCACATTGTCCATTACAATGCTACATGAAAACGGTATCTACCGTGGCAAACGAATTTCTTACAAATAAATCATGGAAGTTTTTCACTGAAGTAAGATGGCATTGCTTAATCTGCTATCTCAAAATCCACATCAATTGCCACAAAATCTGCCTGTATTAATTGATCAATAGACTTTTGGGTTTCCTATGATGTCAAGTAAAATCTGAACAAAGGAAGGTTATGGATCAAAATTATGAACCAGAGATTTTAGCTTCAGGGTAGGGAATGGACTGTAGAAGAAAGTTGGGGATGGGGAAAGTGTGGGTATGCTTTATGACCCCAGTTATTGCACGTGAATCTCTCTTTTCTTGGGATTGATGCATGCCTTTACGCTTCCTTCGGATCCTAGAAAGGCTGATGGCAGTAGAAAAGACGAAAAACAAGTAAAGATGACTCCTCCCGTACGTTGGCTGGGTGGAGAATATAGATAGAAAGAAACATACGCATTTCCTAGCAGTTTCTTTCTTTTCCTCAGCTCTCTCTCTTCATACCGTTCTGAAATGGTGTAGTACACAGAACTGTTAGGTCTATTTTAGAAAAGTAAACCTGTAAATGGATATGACTTCAGATTTACTTTATAATAGAAAAATGATCTTTACAATCTCGCGTGTTATATAAGACGTGTTACAATCTCACGCGTTGAATCATAAGTTTATTCTAGATCATCTTTGTTCTTTAAATATTAGCTAGTACCAAAAGGGATTTTTTTTTTTCAAATTTAAAGGAAAGGCTAATTTGAAATTGCAAGTTCAGCCAACAATAAAGAATAATTCTACTTATCATCCCTACACACCACACATTTTTTAATTTTTTTTTTTTCTGTTTTTCCTATAACAAATACATGATATCTGGTTGATAAGTAGAATAACTCAATTAGTTTAACAAGAATAAAATAAACTAAAAAATAATAAAAATAAAAATAATATTAAAATATGTAAAGTGTATGGTATGAGATGATGGGTAGCATCCTGCTACCTCGTAAAGAATAATTCTACTTATTCTTTTAAGTAAAAATGTTTTTTTATGACTTCGATCGTCACCAATGCTTGTATCCTGGATTTAAACCTAAATCTCTGTTATCAAGAAATGCACATGAACTCAAAGGGGATTACCAATCTGATGTAATCAGGATTTACTAGCTTTATAAGAGGAATTCCTTAGCTTTTTTACATAGATATCGCAAACATCCATCCCACTGCCTGCATATGGCTGCCGAGTTCTACCTTTTTAAGTTAGCTGATATGGCAGATTTTCACATTAGTCATACGTCAAAAAACGAACTTGTAAATAAATCTTTTTCATAACAGTCAACTTGCAAACGAATTTGCAATGAACAAACTTGAAAATGGACTTCCACATTGAGGCGAATTACAGTCGCGGACCAGCCGGATTCATCCCTGGCAGAAAAAAGTGGAACCATAACATCATGAAGAACAACAACCGGTCTCGTTAACTTTTNATAATATTAAAAATATATATTTTAATAATATTTTATTCAACTTTCAACTTTTATCTCAACTCATCTCTAAATCCAAAAGTGTAAAAGCCACAATCGGTGCCTCATAACAACTCACAGAACAGCCCACCATATACTTAATTATCATTCCACATTTTCAAGACCTATAGAAACCACCATAGAATTGTAAAAGTACAGAGTACAGCTGATCAGGACCCTCCATAGAAGAAAAGAATGAAAACATGAATGAGCTTACAGATTTTCTCAATCACCTCTTGACCCCAAAACAAGAATGAAATAGGAAACCCCCTACTACATTGGGGACAATGACAATGGCTTATAGCCAGGTAGACTAATAATAAGAGGAGGAGAAGTAAATGAGACAGAAGGTTTGGTATTGTTTCTTCAGCTACATAATAGAGCATGCATTGGGGTTGTCGTCACTGAACATTGTGATATAGGGGTCCGCATATATTGTCATAGTGCCAGTGGTGGCAGTGTTCTCTACATTCCTGACATAACCAGGAGGTGCCTTCTTGTCATAGGCCTGAGTTGTGTAAGGCTGAGCCACTAAGTTGTAAGGAATGTAAGGCCAGATCTCTGTCTTTTTCCCTGTTGACTTGGCCTTCTTCAGCACCCTGCTTGCTTCAACATATCCAGTCACAGTCACCTTCTGCTGTTTCCTGCTTATGTCTACTGATCTAACTCCTGGCAAAGTATCAAAACTCTCTTGTCAAATTTAGCAGCCTCTCATCATTTGTAACAAGCTAAGGAGAAAGGGGAAGAAAACTGCAACTTAATTACCTCTTAACGAAGATAGTGCCTTCTTGACCTTAAGCTCACAGCCATCACAGTCCATCCTCACCTTCAGCTCCACGGTCTGCAGTTGTTTCTTCTTCATGTGTTTATGGCTACTGACCATCAAATCAAACAAATATTCTAAAGTGCTTTCAACTCCCATTTTCTGTATTAAAAATCCCTTTCACGAAAAACCTATTTGAAAGATGAAATCAAGAGCTTGATTACAAGTTTTTTGAGCTTGATAGAAAGAGACTAGCCTCAGAAAGTAGACCAGGAAAAAAAAAACAGAGATATTCAAAGAGGAGAGGACGACAGAACACAGATCGATTTGAGGGAATGTTTAAGGTGAATTTATAGAGAGCTCATTTGAAGTGAACACCCAAAGAAGCAGCAAGGAACTAACCTACAAATAAAGGAATCCTTCCATGACCTCTAACCAGCAAAGGAAAAGATAATCAAAGCTGCTGTCTTAACTTCTTTAATTGCTCTAATATCTTTTCATTACACAGACCTGCTTCTTATAAGGGCTTTACACTACATTCAAACAGAAAAAATAAAGGTGGTGGACCCGGAAGAGAGCTGCTGCAGTATACTTAAAACTTTAAAACCCCTGATATTTTTCTGCTGTAGACTTTGTCCTAATTTTTTCTTAGTTCCTGATATAAAAACCTTATGCTTAGGAGAAAGGATATTTGAAGGAAACTTTGTTGTGGGCTCCCATACCATCTTGGTGACTATTTATATGTACATTTTCATTAAAGATCTTCAGCCCCATGCTAGGCATGTTCCTTCTACACACTTTTTTTTACCTTTGAATTTGAACGTCTAACAAAAGAGAAAAGGAAAAACAAAGGATCCAGATTTCTCCGATTTCTCCAATGTACATCATTTGTTTGAAACTTTAACCAGTAAATTGCCTCTTTTGACAACTCATTCAACTCAATTTATCATGAAACAATGTGATGCAGATGCTAGGAATCAAACACAAACCAGCCTAAGATGGAGAGGATCCGGGAGGAGGGATGATATTAATAGCCCGCCAAGAATTTTACAAAGATGTCTTTCTAACAGTAAAGAAAACCTTTTGAAATTGAAAGTAATGTTCCTGGGAAAGATAATTACTACTTAAATGATTGATTGATTAAATTAATCATGGACGGTGAAAGGAGTTGCAACAAGATCATCAGTGCAGCCGATTGACGCGTGGCAGAATCTGACGGTGGAGATAGTAGGAGTGGGAGTGTAAGAGCTGGCTGAGTGGCTCCCTTTGTTTGTGGGGCTGGGCTGTCCACTCCCATCTTTTTTGTTTTCCCATCTTTTCTTTCTTTTGCATTGGTTGCTGGGTTTGATTGGTCAGCCGGAGCTCCATCTACCGAAATACTCAGCGAATAATATTGATAGATATACAACATTTTTTATAATTTTTATACAATTATGTTTTAAAATGAAAATATTTCTGTTTCTCCAAATTGTAAAAATTCATATAAAGAGATTAACATCTCTTAATTTCGTAGCTGGAAGGCTTTCCTTCTGATCTACTTGTGTAAGAGTTTCATTAAAACTCTATATCCCACACACCCATAACCTAATGGGTTTAGACTAACTCAAATATTATCACTTAATTAACGAGTTATAGTGAGGCAAAAATACATGTCTATCTAGTTACAGTGAGACGCGAATGTCTTTAAATTTCATGATGACCAGAAGTCTAGAAATAACACTGAGAAGTTAGAGTTCTCACATACAGTATTATTGTGTCTCTAACTATCTTGAGACACTTGAAGATAAAGTTATTAGGGTAACTCTTCTCTCATAGTCAAGTCAAATTCTATATCTAATTAAGATGGAGAAATGTACATCTTTTAACTGTTATTATTTTATTATCGTGGATCATAGAAAATCAAAGATTCAATTATTAATGTTCATATTAAAATATTTAACATGTCATGGTATCAAAGCATTAGGTTACAGATATTTTATGATCTTGATAAAATATACAATAAATAAATATCTATTTGATTGATTTTATATATGGCCTCTGTGTGTTTTTTGGTTTTTATCATGTTGTAGTTGAGTGTCCTTTCTGATAAACAAATTTACGATGGTGTTTAAGAATTTTAAATGATTGTTTGGATTAGCACATATTCATAATATAATTGTACGTGTGTATTGATATTCATGAAATTGTACATTGAAATGTATATTGAAGGATTTTGGATTCAGAACTATACTTGGGTTCTATTTTCCTCCCATTTTTGCTTGTACTATGGAGATAGTAGGAGTGGGAGTGTAGGAGCTGGCTGATTGGCTCCCTTTGTTTGTGGGGCTGGCTAGTTGTCCACTTCTTTTTTGTTTTCCCATCTTTTCTTTCTTTGCATTGGTTGCTGGGCTTGATTGGTCAGCCAGAGCTCCATCTACTGAATCCTCAGTGAAGAATATTGATAGATACATAATATTTTTTACAATTATATAATTATGTTTTAAAATGAAAATATTTTTGTTTCTCCAAATTGTAAAAATTTATATAAAGAGATTAACATCTCTTAATTTTGTAGCTGGAAGGCTTTCCTTATGATCCTACTTGTGTATGAGTTTTATTAAAACTCTATATCCCACACACCCATAACCTAATGAGTTTAGACTAGCTCAAATATTATCACTTAATTAACGAGCCAAAGTGAGACAATAATACATTATATCTAGTTACAGTGGGACATGAATGTCTCTGGATTTCATAATGCCCAGAAGTCTATAAATAGAACTGAGAAGTTAAAGGGTTCTCACATACAACATTATTGTGACTCTAACTATCGGGAGACACTTAGAAGTAAAGTTGTTAGGGTAACTCTTCTCTCATAGTCAAGTCAGATTCTCTATCTAACTGAGATAGAAAAATGTAAGTCTTTTAACTATTATTATTTTATTATCGTGGATCATAGAAAATCAAAGATCCAATTATTAATGTTCATATTAAAATATTTAACATGTGGTATCAGAGCATTAGGTTATAGATATCTTATGATCTCGATAAAATAGACAATAAATAAATATCTATTTGATTGATTTTATATATGGCCTCTGTGTGTTTCTCAATTTTTATCATGTTGTAGTTGAGTGTCCTTTCGGTCTGAGAAACAAATTTACGATGGTGTTTAGAAATTTCAAATGATTATTCAGATTAGCACATATTCATAATATTATTGTACATGTGTATTGATATTCATGAAATTGTACATTGAAATGTATATTGAAGGATTTTAGATTCAAAACTATACTTGGGTTCTATTTTCCTCCCCTTTTTTTGCTTGTACTGTGTTGTGCTGGGTTGAAAAGAGGGTTGAGGAATGGGCGGTCGTATGGGTCAGTAGTGGGCAGCATGGAGGTGGTCAGAATGCCCGTTTTGGTATTTTGATATGGAAGAACGCTGTCGCCGCCTTAGGAGATCCCCTCAATTTGGTGGCCCGAATCTCTCTGAGTCTATTTTAAACAAAAAGAAAAGGGAAGGAGGGGGGGATGGGAGTATGTTTGGTGCCAGGAGAAGGCTAAGAACGTCCTCCCCGACACCTCTTTAATGGCAGAGCAAAGGTAACCACACGTTTCAGTAATAACAAAAGGGTAAAAAAAAAAAAAAAGAGAACAGGGGAAGGAGGGGGACCTCTGTGACTAGAGAAGGCAGGGGATGCCATGCCGACCTCTCCTCACTTGCGATACCGGCAGCCTCGCCAAATTAGTGGTTGAAAGAAACTAGTGTAGCGACAACTTGAGTGAAGAAGAAAAGAAGAAGACTTGGGTAGAGTTTTTCACATTAAGACCCATTTGGACTTTGGGCTCGTACTGGGCCATGGCCCTGACCCAATCTGAGAGACAAATGGATAACGGGCCAGTACAATGGGCTAGTGTCGTGGCCCAACCTAAAAAGTAAACTGAACATAAAAAAATATAGAAAAATAATTCTTTCTTTCTCTTCTCTCTCTCAAAACATGTGCTTTATTGTTTAATAAATATATGAATTATTTAAAGTTGAATTATGGCTATTAGTTATAAAATTCTTAATTATTGTTTCTTATGAATTTTATTCTATGATAGACCATATAAATATTTGAATTATTTGCACTTGAATTATGGCTATATGTTATAAAAACTCTTAATTATTGCTCCCTATAAATTTTATTGTATGGTAAGCCATATAAATGTATGAGTTATTTGAACTTGAATTATGGCTATTAGTTAAAAAAATTCTGAATTATTGTTTTTTTTATTAATTTTATTGTATGGTTAGCCATATATATATAATTGTGTTTATCCCATATGGGACAAATGGTTTGTACAAAAATTAAGAAAAAGATTTGTTGCCTAAAGATACAAAATTTTCTTAATTTTAGATAGAAAAACCATTAAACTCCATAGTAAATATGAGTATGATGGAGTGAACAATTTTGTGTGTCAAGATTACTCCCAAATAAGGATTTTGATGATACTAATAATTTATCCATCAAAGTAAAGTTGGAGTGAACAATTTGTGTCTCAAGATCTACTCCCAAATGAGGATTTTGATTACACTACTAGTTCATCCATCAAAGTAAAGTTGGAGTGAATAATTTGTATGTCAAGATCTACTCCCAAATGAGGATTTTGATAACATTATTAATTCATCCATCAAAGTAAAGTTGGAGTGAACAATTTGTATGTTAGAGTTACTCCCAAATGAGGATTTTGATTACAATACTAGTTCATCCATCAAAGTAAAATTAGAGTGAACAATTTGTGTGTCAAGATCTACTCTCAAATGAGGATTTTGATTACATTACTAATTCATCCATCAAAATAAAGTTGGAGTGAACAATTTGTATGTTACAGTTTACTACTAAAAGAGAATTCTGGCAATACAGCTAGTTTATTCACATAATTTAAGATTGGAGGGAACATTTTGTATATCAGAGTTTATTCCCAAAGGAAAATTCTAATAATACAGCTAGTTCATCCACATAATTTAAATGGAGGGAACATTTTATGTGTTGGGTTTCACTCCCATCGGAGGGATCTCGATAACACTATTAGTTCATTCATAATAATTTGAATTTTATTATTGTTTGTGAGTGTCGAACTCAAAGCATTAATGTGATTAAAATGTTTTTTTTTTTGCAGCAAGTATACAAATATCTTTACAAGGTCTTGTACATAATAGACTTTAGTTTAGAGAAACATGAGCATGTCAAATTTACACTGAGAGTTATAAACCCTGGTTTATCTATTTGAAGTCCAACATCAATTATAATTGAGAATAGTGATAAGGGTAAAAAACAAATATAATGTTTAAGAAAATTGAATTAATTACTACATATCAAACGATATGAATTTCTTAGTTTTGTACTTAATGGTTTTCTCCAGTGGCATTATTATTTCATTAAAATAATGAGATATGAACAAGTTAGATACAAATTTATTGAAAAAACAACTGTATCTTTTGGGAAATGAAGGAAATGTTGGTCACAAAAGTGCAAGAGCTGTGTCAATTGCATTTTGAAATAAATAAGGTCATATGAAAGTTTATGTGTCCTAAACAGAAGACTTGATTCAAAGGGAAGGGTAAACTTTTCTTTCTGTACAAGTTTTGAATCATATTTTATGCATATTTATACATTTTTTAATATGAAAATCGAGTGCAAATGTTCATCTTTATTTTTTTGTATAAGTTTGGTGGTTGAACTCGAGCACAAATGTTCAAATTTCAATTTTTTTCAAAATGTCATTTATGCTGGTTCCATTTTTCCTTCCAATAAAATTTTTATTTGTCATGCATTAATAATAATGTTTTTATTAAAAGTTTTTCCTTTTCACTCACGAGTTATGTACTAGAACCAAATGAAAAATGATTTATAAAAAAACCTCTACAACTTGTGGCATATAATTTGAAATGTAATTTGTAGTATAAAAATTTTGGAGAATATCACTAAAGAAAAGTTGTAAAAATTAGTAAATAAAAGATTTTCCGCATTTACATTTTCTAATATCAAAATGTGTGTTGGTTTGATTTGTATAAAATCAAACATATCAAGAAAATATGCCACAAAGAATAGGGAGGTTCTTGAGATAATGCCCATATAAACAATTTTTTTCCTATAATGTTTGGTAGATATAAATATTTCATTACTTTCATAGATGATTTTCACAGTATGGATGTATTTATCTGCTACATGTGAAGTCTCAAGCCATTGGTATTTCTTGAGGTACTTTTCATGAGGAAGAAATGCAGCTAGATAGACAGGTGAAAATCAATGAATTGGATTGAAGTAGTGTCATGAAAAATATTAAAAGTTGGGTTATAACTCCGATTTGTTTCGTTAACTTCAGGAAAAAAATGTGTAGTAAGAATTTTAAAGATAATGGTGTATATCTTATATTGTGTTCCTAGTAAATAGTCTCAAAAACTCGTTTTGAGTTATGAAGTGATAAGATACCTAATTTAAGGCATATACATATATGAATAGTCAATCTAAAACAAGACTTTACAATCCAAATAATAATAAAAAAAAAAATGTTAGATCATATAAGAGTTAATGGTTACAATATTGATTACTCAGGGAGATTCAAATGATTTAGGCGTTATTGTTTCTATTTATAGTTTGAATTTTGAGGAAATTGAAATGTCAAATTCTTTAAAATTGGCAAAATTATTGAGAGTATAGAAACTAGAAATGTGATTGTCGTGAAGTGCATTCTTGTACTTCAAAAATTCTTGTAGTTTCTTTTTATGATTATCTCAATGATAATATGGAACAAAAAGTAAATGATCATAATTCACCTCATCAGAAAAAACACCATTGAAGAATTTGGCCATGGAGACATCAGAACAAGTAACCTTATGTAATCTTATTGATTTGTTATTTGGTTAGGCTAGGTTGTGTGTCTTCAAAATTTGAATTTGACATAGAAACAACTCATATATATTTTCACAAGTTATGAAAATAAGTTATTCTATAACAGATTGATGAATAAAAGAGTGATTGAAATACATGAATCAATGTAAAATCTATAATTTCGTCTAATTGTCTAAAAAATATAAAAAAATCGAATGTAAATGGATCTTGGAGACAAACCCTAACTTTAAAGGCAATGTTAAACGATATAAAGTCAAACTTGTAATAAAAAAATTTATTCAGAAATAAGCATTAATTAGAGAGAGATTTTCTATTAAACCTGAAAGAACTCATTAAAGATCACTATGGCATTAGTAGCTCATTATGGTCTAGAATTATATCAAATGGATGTGAAAACAATTAAAGAGTGAAAGCCTGAAATCTACGAGAAACAAATAAAATGATTACATAGAAAAGGTAATTGGTTTTTTTAAAATTGGTATCTGAAATTTGATAATAGCAATACTATTTTTGAATTTAAGAAAAATATTTATTGTTAATGTATATACTCGTAGGTCGGTGTGAGTATATTTGTATTTATGATCATGCATATATATAACTTTTTGGCAAGTATGAATCATGGTTTGTAGTATGACATTAAGGTTATGTCTTTAAATAACTTTAAAAAATGAAATTTATGAATGAAGCATCCTTCGTAATTGAGATTGAATTTTAATACCAAGACAATAACTGTTAGGATTGTCTCGGTATAGTTGTATAAAGTTTTAAAAGATTTTACATGAAGAATTATTTTTCGATAAATTTTTAAAAATAAAATGTAGTATGCTCAGTATTTTACAGTGTCCTTGAATTGATTAGGTTCTTAAAGAAATTTTGTATATAATGATTTTAAGGAATTTGATGGTTACACAAACTTGTATACGACCAAACATTAGTTTTATAGTTGGCATCCTTAGTTGTTGCCAAAGTAACCCAAGGATATTTAACCAAAAAGCAAAGAAAATAGTGCGAGGTTATTTGACAGAAATTAAAGCATATATTGTTGCCCTTAGAAGAACTGATACTCTTTATGTAATTAGATATTTAGACTCTATTTTGCATGATTGTGTTAATGATAGAAAACACAATTATAGTTATGTATTTTACTATTTACTAGAGTTATTTTATGAAAAAGTATGAAACAAATCTCTTACTGCTTCATGTGCAATAGATGTTGAGTTTGTGGTATGCTTTGAGGCCATACTATATGGTATATGACTTGGGAAACTTATCTTAAGACTTGTAATTGTCGACTTTATTGTCAAGTTGCTAAGAAAGTATAGCAAGAATTCATCAGAGTATTTATTTCCGAATAATGAGTATTTAATGAAATTTTAAATACCTGAGTGTTAAGGAGAAATTACAGAAACAAATAATGTCCATATTAATATTGCGTTAATGATTACACTTTAAAGAATATGTTGAAAATATGGGTCTTATGCTTATACCCATGATGTGAACATGTTAAAGAGATCATTGATATGCTACGCATTTTGTTACTGGACATTAAGAGATATCTATTATGGTTGTTTCTATTATCTTGTCTTTTCACCTTATATGTACATTGAATGGTGTGGAGGAATTGTGACAAGATAATGTCTGCAATGGACATTGATTGGAACCTAAGGCATTACAATACTTGCGTTAAATGTCTCAATTAAAGATCATGTTAAATTAAGTTATTAGTATTATGGTACATGTAAGGAAATTTGTTGGTTATATAACAAAGGACTGCCATGACTCGCATTAGTGGCTGATTTGACATTGATATTATAGAACTCATGTAATGTATTTTGAGCTATGAAAGTTTTCTGGAAATAAACATGTACAATATGGTTAATTTCCTGTAATAAACCCATGAAAGAAAAATGTTATTTTATGAGCGTATAGACCAGGTGAAAGAATGTAAGAGTTTTATTAAAACTTTATATCCCACACACCCATATCCTAATGGGTTTAGACTAGCTCAAATATTATCACTTAATTAATGAGTCACAGTGGGACAAGAATACCTCTATAACTAGTCATAGTGGGACACGAATGTTTCTAAATTTCATAATGGCCAGAAGTCTATAAATAGCACTGAGGGGTTAAAGGATTCTCACCTACAACATTATTGTGCTTCTAACCATCAAAAGATACTTAGAGGTAAACTTGTTAGGGTGATCCTTCTCTCATAATCAAGTTAGATTCTCTATCTAACTGAAATGGAGAAATGTATATCTTTTAACTGTTATTATTTTATTATCTGAATCATAAAAAATCGAAGATCCAACTATTAATGTTCATGTTAAAATATTTAACACCTTGCTCCCCATCTTATCTTAAGTAGTTTGGTAAGAAAAATCATACAAACACAAAGCTATCCTAAACAAATTACTTAAGATAAATCATGGTTAGTCCAGACAAATCCTAAATCTTGGCATTGTTAATTAACCATTCATTTCGTTAATCATGTGTCGTATATCCATTAGTTAGCTAATTGCAAGGAAGTGCACAAGGCTATTAAAAATGCTTGTACACAGCTGTGAGTATGTTATCAGCTGAACTTTGTCACAAAATTATATATAACTAGGTTGCACTCAGATTTAAGAGAGATTCGAAACAATTACCAATAAAAACTTGGGTACCATATGGAGGTTCTATGACTCGAGGTGCATTTGCATGAATTTCCCTATTAAGGATATATATATCTTTAAGATTAGTCTGAATTATATTCTGACACCCGGTATCAATAAAAAGAAAAAAAGAAAAAAGGAAATATGTCTCCCAAGATAAGAACACGGAAAGGCCTAAAAGGCATCATAACGAAGCCTAGCTATTATCTCAAGCAATACTCATGCATATAAACCTCTAGATTATCATATGACCGCGTCAATTTCATAAGCATCAGCCGTGTCTAGCCACCATCCTCTTTTTCAACTTTATTCCAATGGAGAAGCTTATTTAGCATCTGTGTCAAGATCTTCTCATTAACGTCACAAATTTAATCAAAAGTTCATTTTCTAGTTGGTTCGATTCTTAATTATATACATTAATATAATACAAAGTTAAACAAATAAAAGATTCGGGGTCCACGAAAGGTGCACTTTTCTTCTAGTGTACGTGATTGAAGCCATGCACAAAAGTTGTCGCACTTCAGTGTGATTTGTTGTGGGTGATATGCTAGTGTCGGTACATTTTCAAAGCTAGCCTAAGTTATTTTCAATCAATTCCGTGCAAAAATTTAGGTCGCATTTAGATGTTGAGTTGAATTGAGTTCTTTATAAATAGTAGTGAGTTGAGATGGTGGAGTAAATTTTGTGAGGTCTACCTCAGATGAGTTTGGACGTTAAGATAAGTTTAGATTTGTTTATGGAAAGTTAAAAAATGTATGGATCTAACCAATGATTGAATAATTAATTTATTATATCTTGTAATAATAAATAACATAAATCAAACATAAATTCCCTCAATGCATATAAAAAATAATTTCTCACTACTTTTTGTATGCAAATTTTTGAGAGAGAGAAAGGGAGGTGTTTCTATTATCACTAGAGAGAGAGAGAGAGAGAGAGAGAAAAGTTAGGAATGAGGTTTGTCAATGATATGTTCCATCATGGAAGAGTGTAAGCCTAGTTGAGATTTGTGTGTCTGAGATAAATTTGCGTGTTTAGATGTTATGATAGGTCTAAAATAGAACCCAAGGATGTTAGGAGAGGTTTAAAACAAAACCCAACTAAAA
>QEOT01002644.1:826-25851 GCA_003123785.1 Pterocarya stenoptera
AGTGAGGTGCTCAAATCTCAGAAGGTACAGTCACATGCTGTGAGCACTGCGGTGCCAGGCGTGCTTAGTACAGAGATCGTGCAGGGACGAGGGGTTGATGGCAGTATACTGTTGGGGCCTATCGAGAGAAATATTTTTAAGTGTTCTGGGTGATATGGAGAAGAAACTTAGGAGTTTATTAGATGAGTTAGAGTGGTTGAAGCGCTGCGTTAAGGGTAAGGAGTTACTGAGTTTGGGCATGGGCTGTGATGATTCGGGCTTACTAGAAGGGGGAGTATTGGGCCATGTTTCGGGCCAGAGAGATATGGGCGCAGGGGGAGGGAATGTTGAGCCTACTATATTAGAGCTGGGCTTAGCTCTGGGCCAAACTATGGGCCCAATGAAAGGCTGGCGGGCTAAGCAACGGCAGCCCGAGATTTCGGGCTTTAAAATGCTTTAGGAATAGCATAAATCATGCATAGGAATCTATTTATACTCGATGAAATTTTGTACAACACTGCAACCACCATGGAAGGTAGTTGTTAGAATTTTCCTAGAGGAATTTCTTGAAGCGAAGTGGCCATGATGAGTTTTCATTCAAAGCCGCAATCTTAGGTCACTTGTCAAGAAAACAGCAAGGTAGCCATCACTGACACCTTCCTGGTTTTTCAATAGATACACCTACACAATAGAAATACGTTGAAGGCCTCAAATGCCATATTTTTAGCCAATGACCAGATCTGTTAAATGGACTTTGAAGTGCCCTAAACACCTAAGAAAAGCTACTTTCTTATTGCTGCCAGAAAGGCACAAGAAGTGCGCCAAACAGAATGGAGGATGGATTTTCTATTTAACCCCACCCGATGAAACTCGGTTTAAGGTCTGACAAAGTTTTAGCATGCTTCAAAGCAGAACTAGAGACATCAAAATTATGTTTCAGAGACCTAATGACTTTGGGAAAGCTAAATTTGAGTGAGGTAAGATTCGCTCACAAAGCATAACATAATACATATTTACATTACACCACACAGGTATGATAGGCTAGAATCCATGCATAGAATCCAATCCTAAACTACTTTTAAAAAGCAGAAAACAATCATCTTTGAGGGTCTTAAGGAGGAGAAAATATATCTGTCCTAATGCTGGAAGTAATGTTTAGGAAAGCCAAATGGTGCAAATTGTAAGAGATATATTGCTTACAAATGTGATGACTAGGTCATTGAATGAAGTTGTTGAATTAAGTACAATTTAAAGAAGTGGAATGAAGAAGAATTTAGACATACGGAAGTGCAGAAAAATATCCTTTGGGATGAATTGCAGGCTTTGGAGGAAGGGGTAGTTAATGCGGATTCTTTATTAAGGAAGAAGGTGGTGGTGACCGAGATTGAGAAAGTTTTGTTGATGGAAGAAATATCTTGGGAGGCAAAAATCAAGGGCACTTTGGTTGAAGGAGGGGGATAAATGTACTAAGTTCTTTCACAAGGTGGCTAATTCACATAGGCACAACAACGCTATTGAAGTCCTCCATTCCGATTCAATTGTGTTACATTCTCCCGAAGAAATCCAAGACCACATAGTGCAGTATTATGAGGATCTCCTTGCTGAAAAAGTAGAATGGTGTCCCAAACTTGATGGTTTAATCTTTGATCAGCTGGATTCGGATGTAGCAAGTTGGTTGGAGAGGCCGTTTGATGAAGAGGAGGTGCATCTTATGGTGAGAAGTATGTGTAAAGACAAAGCCCGAGGTCCGGATGGTTTTTCTATGGCTTTCTTTGAAGAGAGTTGGGACATAGTGAAAGAGGAAGTGATGCCGATTTTTCATGCTTTTCATTCTAGTCAAAAGTTTGAGAAGTCACTAAATGCCACTTTCATTGCTCTTATTCCGAAAATAGTTGGTGCATATGAATTGAAAGACTTCTGGCGTATTAGTTTGGTAGGTGGAATATATAAAATCATATCAAAGGTGTTAGCTAATCGTATGAGTTTAGTGATGGACAAATTCATTTCCAAACCTCAAAATGCCTTTGCAAGGGGCCTGCAAATCCTAGATTCATTTTTGATAGCAGATGAGTGTTTGGATAGTCGGTTAAAAGAAGGCATCCCGGGGGTTCTTTGAAAGCTCGACATGGAAAAGGCCTATGACCATGTGTGTTGGGATTTCCTCCTCTGTATGCTTAGAAGATGTGGCTTCGGGGATAGGTGGTGGGAATGGATTAAGCACTGTGTTTCAACCGCTCGGTTTTTGGTCCTAGTCAATGGAAGACCATGTGGTTTTTTTTAGTCTTCAAGGGATTTGAGACAAGGGAACCCGCTATCTCCTTTCCTTTTTGTTATTGTAATGGAGGCATTGAGTCGTATGGTGGAGGCTCCCGTAAGGGGGGGATTTCTTGCTGGTTTTTCAGTGGGCAGCAATAGTAATACCAGTTCCATTTCTCACTTACTATTTGCAGATGATACGCTCATTTTTTGTTATGCTCTCAGTGGCCAGATTAAAGCTCTAAGGGCAATTTTGTTGTGCTTTGAAGCTGTTTCGGGACTCAAAGTGAACTTGGGGAAGTCAGAGTTGGTTCCGGTGGGGGAGGTGAGTAATATAGCCTCTTTAGCAAAGTTACTAGGTTGTAAAATTGCCTCTCTTCCTATGAAATATCTTGGACTCCCCTTGGGGGCATCTTTCAAAGCAAAGAGTATTTGGAATGGAGTGGTAGAGAAGGTTGAGCAAAGACTATCGGGTTGGAAGCGGTTATATCTATCGAAAAGGGGGAGATTAACCCTCATCAAAAGCACTCTTTCCCACCTTCCCACTTACTATCTTTCTCTATTTCCATTACCGGTGGACGTGGCAAACCGGATAGAAAAGTTGTTTAGAGCTTTCTTGTAGGGTGGCATGGGGGAGGAATCCAAACTTCACCTTGTGAGTTGGCAAAGGGTGAGCTGTCCAATTGCGAATGGGGGGTTAGGGGTACGAAATTTGTGTGTTTTTAACAAGGCACTATTAGGGAAGTGATTGTGGAGGTACCAAATGGAAAGAAACTCGTTGTGGAGAGAGGTTATTGATCATAAGTATGGTTGTGCGTGGGGGGATGGTGCTCTAAAGAGGTTAGGGGGTCTTATGGAGTAAGCCTATGGAAATTCATAAGGAATGGGTGGAACAATTTTGAAAAAAGGTGATGGCGCACGAACCCACTTTTGGTTCGATGTATGGAGTGGGGAGAGTCCTCTTTGCACGGCTTTCCCAGTTATTTTTAACTTGGCTGGAAATTAGTAAGCTCCAGTTTCCGAAATTATATGTTGTGCCAAAGGGACGGTCACTTGGAATGTCACTTTTACAAGAAATGCTCAGGACTGGGAACTTGAAGAGCTGGCAGATTTTTACAGTCACTTGTATTCAGCAAAGCTAGGGGCCAATGGGCGTGACCGTATATTGTGGACTCACACGAGGAGAGAAAGTTTACGGTTAAATCCTTCTTCAAGGTCTTGACAGTCCTACAGCCCACTTTCTTTCCATGGAAGAGTATATGGAAGGTACTAGTTCCATCTAAAGTTGTTTTTTTACTTGGACAGCTGCACATGGGAAGATTTTGACGGTTGATAACTTAAGAAAGCGAGATATGATGGTCACTTAGTGGTGCTACATGTGTAAAAGGAGTGGGGAATCGGTAGATCACTTGCTTTTACATTGTGAGGTGGCTAGGGAGTTATGGGCTGGTATCCTTAATAGAGCCGAGCTGAGTTGGGCTATGCCCAAGAGTGCGGTGGATCTATTAGCATGCTGGAATAGGTCTCATAGTAGCGTCCAACTAGCAGCCGTGTGGCAAATGATTCCTTTGTACTTAATGTGGTGTTTATGGTCGGAAAGGAATAACAAGTGCTTTAACAACAAGGAGCATGCAACGGGGGAAATCTAGAACTTTTTTGTATTCTCTCTTTTCCAGTGGTTTTCTGCTATTGTATTGAAGGGAGGGAATGTTCATGAGTTTTTATCTTCTTTCTAGCCTACTAGAATGTAATTAGGTGTCTCACTTTGTATACTTCCTGTGCACTTGGGCACCACTTAGTTTCATTCACATCAATAAAGATTATTACTCATCCAAAAAAAAAAAAAGAAGGTGTTGAGTTCTTAAAGCTAAGCAGTTAGGCAAGTAGCTATGATCGTATCCTTATTGTTTCAGACTTTATATGATGACTTCTCAAAAATATTTTTAAGTATATGTGCTATATACTGTTCTAGCCTTTTCTTCGGAAACCCTTTTCACTTACCCAATACAATATGTTAATGTTTTTACAATATGAATATGCCTACATGGAAGGAAACAAGGATATAGTAAACTTTTTTTAAATGTTTTTGGTCGTCTATAGAGATTTGAACCAGTTCAAAAGCAAAACAGCAGGGAAAGCCATCTTATATTGTCCGCAAGAATTAGCTCACTTGATTGCAACACCATTTACCAGTTGATGTTCATATCTTGGACATGACTATGCTTGTTAGCCACGGAAATGGGATAGGGATCCCTATAATCGCCAGCCCCCACACAAAGGTCATAACAATGTGTATGCCACCCAAGAAATTAATTGAAGACTAATGTTGTTATGATATGTGTGCTAGGTTTTATCATGGCATTCTCAATGTTTCAAAGATAAAAGATGTTTTTAACCCTATTAATTATATAACTTTTTTTTATAAGTAAACGATTGTATTAATAGAATAGGCATAGCCCAAGTACACAAGATGGTAACAAGAGGAAACACCTATCTAGGATGAAGAAAAGGAAACAAGAAAAATCATGAAGACCTAGGGCATTAAAATCTACAGCTATGGCCCCATAGGAATAATGTTCTGACAAAAAGAGATCTAAGATCCTCAAATGAGCGCTCCTTGTCTTCGAATGTCCTGTCATTTCGCTCCTTCCATAAGCACCACGGAATACAAATAGGAACGATCTTCCACACGGCTGTGATTATATAATATACCTATACTATTAATTTTTTTATCGTTTACTAATTATTCAACTCATTTTTTGTTTTTATGCTTTAAAAACCCAAATAATAACCAGGGAATTAAGAGCTGAAAAGAAGAAAGCGACATACGTGAAATATATATTAAGCCCAAATTTCAAGTCAGTTTTTCTTTTCCAATTTAAATAGCCAAATAGTTGACACATGGCATATCACGAATCAAAAAGTGGACAAGAAACAGATAAAAATAGAAAAACACAAAAAAATAAACCACAACACAAGTTGCTAGGTCAGTGCGTCACACGTGGAGTGAAAACTAGATCAAATGAGAAATTTAGTAAAATGCGACAAAACTAAAAATCAAATAGTTCTTTTGATCCAGTGAAAAGTTTTCAAACAGGCAAACTAGGCACTATTTTTTAATTCTCCTTATCTCTTAATGCATTTTATGTTCAGGAAAAAACAATTAGACACCCAAACCTTCTCTGGATCATGTAAAGCAATCCAAATGCTGGTCGCGACATCAACATTCTCAGGAAGAGAACGACTAGCAACAGCAGGAATGCATTTAACGGCATTTATGCAGGCCATTCTTACATGAACATCCTTTGCATAAACTCCATATAGGGCCTGCAAAAACACATTCAGAGATAGCATAAGCATCAGTATAACCAAATGCATTACAGGAAAAATGTAAAAAAGAGTTTTAAAGGTACGTACAGGTGCCACTTCATCAGGTTTAAGGCCAAGACTCAACTCATTTAAGGCAGGACCAATAGATGCCTGATAAGCTGGAATGACACCTAGAACATGATAGAGAACCTGCAAATCAGAAATCAACAAAGACAGCAAGAAATAAGTAACACCAGAAACAAATAACCAAAGAAAATGAAAGGTATATTATGTGTTCATGTTTTGGTGCACATAGAAAAATGAAAAAATTTGGAATGTAACCGATATCATTCGAAGTCTTGGAAGGGGTAATAGGGGATCCATGTGTAAATAAAGAATCCGCAGCACGTCTTCATGGAGTCCTGTCTTCTTGGAGACTAACAAAACTCGCTCAATTATCTAAAAGATATTTAAGCATTAGTAAAATAGAAGCATTAGTGAACTGCTTCAATCATACATGACAAGGAGAAAAGCTTACCGGGAAAACCAAAGTAAAGGAATCTACAGGAAGAGGTCCGGATTTACAAGATGCTGATAAGCCATTTACTATTCGTTCAAAGAGCCCCAATGACGGCCTTTCATTAGCTACTTCATCACCAACTGATGGAATCAGATCCAACAAAACATTATCTTCTTTAGTCACAATTAAGCGTAATGCAGTAGCAATGTCGAGGGCCCAATTACAGAGAGGTGGAGCAGAACACGTAGCAAGTTTAACCATGGTTTCATAGGCCACTTCACTAACCACCGGTGACCGTAGTAAAGGATTGACAAAACCGACCTGATGTAACATGGAAAATAAAGCTTATAACTGAAAAATGATATATAACAAAAGATCTAAATCTTCTGTGCGAGATTTCAGAGGACATGGCACAAAAAATAAGGAAATAGTAAAAAACACTAATCAATTAGCTGGTGTATACTAGGTTTGAAACACAGAATAGCATATGCACAGGTGAACTAGTGTGATAATCAATTTTAACCCAAAATAATAATGTGCCAGCGATTTAACCAGTTCCGTGTAGAGAAACTTCTGAGGGTGCGGTGCACGAGACGGGTTTACTCTGCAGGGGTGGGTCCGAAGGGCCCTACCTTGGAGAGGTTGCCCGACATAAAAAATAATAATAATAATGTGGTATAACCAGAGCAAATCATAATGGGATGTAACCAGCACATTTACAAGTTCATGGACTTGATATACAGAGAGGTGAGATCATCAGAACCAATCATCCACCCTTGTCAAACCTCAGGCAGATTGTAAGCTAATACCAATATGAAAAGAAAAGTTACCGTTGGAATCCAATTTCCAATTTTCCACTCAGATCTCTAACACAAAGTATCAGCGGGTGAAAGGAGAAATTATGTTCCATATGCGCTCGGCACATAGTTTCTTCTTGGTTTTGCATGAAGATTTCACAGATATAAAAGCAGCCAAAGCTGACCTGTGGCCATAGTTAAATTTTTCTACTCTTTTCAACTTTGGGCAGTATCCTTTCATTATATAGCAGATAACATAATATCTACACAAATATCAATGTGATCTAATGCATGTTGAATAAAAAAGTTTAGATCTAGGGCCAAAAGAAACATGGCAGACTTTAAGGTTCCTCCACAAGCATTCTAGAATAATTTTTGGGAGTTAAAATAGAGAACTCTCTTCCTTTTGATTGGTGAGACATGAAGCCAAAGACATATCCATCCCCTCTACGACGGGAGCTGAGAGCAGGGGCTTCAATTTAATTTGCATAGTTCACAGCGCCATTTATTATCCATAAACCATGATTCTCATGGTGCATTTATAAAGTGACAGAAATTGAAATTAGGTTATTAATTTGTCAACAAAATATAGATGACAAAAGGCAGGCCTTCGGATACAAACCAGGGAAGGTAATTGACTGTGAGCAAATACAGGATTAGAAATGGCCATCTCCCCAAGAGCTCTCAGCATCAAAGATAATGTTTTCTGTATTTCTCGAATCTTCTCGCGAATAGAGGCTTCCTCCCTAAGCAGCAACTCGCGTGCCTCCTCTTTTCCCGTCTTTACCTTATCTAAATAGATCAGAATAAACAAAAAAAGTTAAAAGCCTATAATGAAAATTAACTAAGGCTGAGGAAGATAAATTAAGGAAAAATAGAAAACAGGATTCCACAGTAACGTGCCAACTTTCTTTGCTGACTTTCCGACATCCTTTTTCCCCACAGCAGCTTCTCTGATGTGATCCTGGGAAGACATACATATAACTAATACTGAAGAGGAGAAAAAAGAAAAGGAAAAAGCACCAAACATGACCATCTAGATGCACCATGTCATTTTGGTCTTCATATGTCCGGAAACGACCCTTTGCTTGTTTAGTGTTCTTGGCGGCAATGGACTCTGCAACATAAACACCTTGCTCACTGGAAAGCATGCCTTCAGGAGTACGAAAAACCTGAATCAAATTGGAAAAGTTGAAGCAGACGTACTACGGAACCCATATACAAATAACAAATGAAAAAAAATCAAATATAAATAAATAAATAATGAGAGAGAGAGAGAGAGGAGAAAAGTACACCACAAGCTCACAAGAAAAAGACCCAAAGACAGAAAGTTTAAAATGATACTACGAGGAATTGTTGAATTCATTAATTGGGAAACTAATGGAGCACAGCATTCGAAAGATTTTGGGAATTTGAGCAAAAACGTTTTAGGTGTGGCTTGTGCTTGTGTTAGTGAAAGTGGTAAGGTGCATTTGAATAAATGTGTGGAAACTAAAAAAAAAAATCTTACATGTGTTTTTCCAATATTTGTGACAAGAGGAATTCTATACATCAACCACTATTTACTTTCACATCCCACAACTATAGCTTTTTTTTTTCATAGGGTGCGGGGGTGTTTTCATAGAGTGTGGGAGTGTTTTAAATAGGGTGTGGGTGTGGGTGTGGGTGTGGAATAGTAAATAGTGGCTGATGAGAAGAATTTTTCTTGTCAAAGTGGAGTCAACTAAAGTAGAAAACTGTGTGAAATTTTTTTTTTTATTTAAAGGCGGTTTTGTAACATTGGCACAAATCCAGCACTAATATTGTATTTTAAGCCGAAGAAATTTACCAAAATGTCATTCTCCGAAAGCATATCATGTGAATAACGCTCTGGAAGATTTTGCAGATGCTGGCATAAAAAATAAGTTCTAATCAGATGTCAGCAGACTACCAAAACAATATTGCATCATTGGATCCACTTGCCTATAAATCTTAAATTATAGTTGATTTAAGTAGCAAAACCTTTTCGAACTCTATATAGGTATCTCTAGGTGTTATAGACATCAATGTGGATAGCGAAGATATTGCCGCTTGGTATTCAAGTGGATTAGCACTCATCAACCCCATTGGTCCCAGTAGTCCCTGAAAAACACAACAGCAAGGGCTCAGTCTTAACAAGAACACCACCATAAAGAAAGATTCAATTCATGAAAGAAACTATGACGATCATACGAAATAAAATTTATGTACTCTTGAACAACAAGAAACCGTAAACTCAGACAAATGAAAAAGGACCCAGAGAATCTGATAGTAAAACAGTTCCTAAATTCCCTTTCACAGATTACATGTAAGAAGTTCAGGTCAATCACAAAGTCGATATACCAACAATATTTTGGACCTGCCTATTGACAAATCAATAATTCTATCCTGCAAACCCCCTATTACCTCCACCCCACACACTCGGTGACCTGGCTTCCTTCATGTCATTTTTTTTTTTTTTTTAATTCTTTAAAAAACCACAAAAGATGCCGATGTCCCATTTCAGATCCCATGCCCTAACTCAATCCACTCAATCCCCAAAACCCACACCCAACGTCAAGTTCCAATACCCCATTTCAGCCTCCATCCACCACCAACACAACGGTAAGCAAAATCTCTCTCTGTGTTTATGGATGGATGTTCAAGGAGGTAGTATGATTTGTTGGAGTCGGGGCTGCTATGATTCTTCTTGCGATAAATCATGCAAAATAAACAGAAATCTTGCCATGGCTTTGCATGAACTTGCTTTTATTAGGACTAGTAGCCTTGCGGAACTTTGCTCTGTCTTCTCATTGAGAAGATTTTCTGTGTTCAATCTCATGAGAGAGGTGGACAAACAATAATTGAGCAATGAAATGAGATTGACTGACTCCGATTGCCTGATCAGATGCCGATGGTGAGATTGTGTGATTCTGTTTGGGGAAGTTCAGATTTGACTGGAATTAGGTCTGAGTTCAAATCAGCAGTTTGGGTTTTGGTTTTGGGGAATTGGGATTTAGGGTAGGAAAAGAATGGGTCTATAATTGGATTCGGCATGTTTTGTGATTCTTTTTAAAAAATTGGATTCAGCATGTTTTGTTGTTCTTTTTTTTTTAAATGTGGATGGTGTCTCATCAGCCGGAGTGTGGTGTGTGTGGTAAACAGGAACAAACATACAATATCTGTCAAATTCTTAAAGAACAAATATACTGTAAAATTATTCTTTAATAAGTACTGACCTTTTTATTAGTATCCCAAATCCAAAAAATATGAAATATTGTCTAGGGGTTGTAAGCTCAATTTACAGAAGGCTTACGGTAACCTTTTTTTACTCTTCTTGCAGGAAGACATCAGGATTAATCCCCCATGTGTCAGGACCTAACCATGGATTTTTCCTTTCAGGTATTTGTGGTCATCTTCCTTTCAGGTAAAAAAAACTACCATGTCATAACAAAACGAGGATTCTTTTTATTGGCACCGAGTGTCCGGGAACAGCAACCCAACTAATTATTCAACGAAACGAGGATTAATTCCCAATGTGTCAGGACTTTAACCATGGTTTTATTATGTTAGGTCTCGTACCTAGCTTATGGTTTATGCTTTAGTAGCATTTCCAAACCCTACAGCAAGGGGGGTGTTACAGTTATATCCGAGTTTAATATTTGAGCACCAAAACTTTTTTCAACAACTTCATCCCCAGGCCAATTCCTAGATATACCAAAAAATTGTGCACATTTGCAGCACCAAGTAAGAATCACAAGTGACACATTCCAGGCTTCAGTACCATTGTCACATTTTTCTGTCTGTAACTATTAGAAACTGCCTGTGGAGTACAGCGTATTTCCGCTCCATTCTTCACATGGTGGTGAAAATGAAATAAGCCATCTATCCTAGAAAACCAATCAGAAAACGCTGAAGTTGAATTATCTAATCATGCTAAATACTTCATTTCCAGGTAAAGAAGTCACAAGTAGAAATTCATATCAAGGATTCCAGAGGAATGTCTATCATGTAGTCCAATGGAAAAAGACAAAAATGTCAAAATAGGAAACTATTTTCATCAAGCATCTAAAATATACCTTACACAAATTTCCCACATCAGCGGAAAGAATGCCAATGATGTCGAAACCAAGCGCTTGAAAACATTTAACAAGTCTCTGAAACAAAATGAAATGGGTCAGTTAACATTGAGTAGCATATCATACTGGTTGACATTGAGTATGTTCAGACATGCAACTATCTACAATCAAACATGAAAGCATGCCATATGTATATTTTATATCTGCAAAAGGGGCAAAAATATATGAAAATAGCAATTTCTACCATAATACAGGCAATAATAGACATGCAAGAAGTAGATATGAACACATCAACAAAGCTTTTTAGAGGTTTGCCATGAGTTTGGAGGTTTTCCTTGAGCTATGTGGCAGTGATCTTTAAAGAACCTCAAAATTCACAAGACTTTGCAACTCAACAAATAAAAGGCACTTTTGTGCCTCTTACACCAGATGAGACATACCTGAACTCATTATTTCATTTTCCAAATATGGTTGTATGTAAAATAATGTTTTGACTTTACTGCTATCAAATAAAAAAAAAATATGCTCAAGCAAAGAAAAAAGACCACTAAACAGAAATTACACAGAATACAGGTCCATGTTAATTAATAAAGAAAACGTTTACCCTCCAAACTGTATCTCGCTTTGCAGTGCCAACCACACATGGATGATGTGAGCAGAATATAATTCGCATGGATGAACTTGGGGCAGCAGCTAGAGCTGTTGATGATATTAGAACTAAAGCCTTCACCAAGACCTCCACTGATGGAAGGAAGGGAACTTGAGGGTCCAACGAATTCTCCGTGTCACTACACACATAAAACGTTAGATGCCTTCACAACATCACAGACCAGTATTAACAAATAATTAATTACATGCACAACTTAGTATTGTTTTAAACCATCACAATACATCAGGATTTGATTGCAAGCTATGCTTGAGCACATTGCTTTTCCACAACTTCAACATAAATATGTATATTGATGTGGGCATATGTATAAATATATGCATGTCCTTACCAAAAATATATATACATACATACATGTCATGTATACATCGTAATAGCAATACAAAGTGTTAAAAGAATCATCGAAACAAAAATTATACCTGAAATAAAATTGTGCATATGCATTTAGGTGTGTGCATTTTAACTCAATGGAGAAAAGGAAAATAAAAGTTTAGAATGGCAAAACTAAGCAATCTTAAAAGAGTCATTGAACATAAATGTACCTTGTCCTTGAACACCAAAGCCTCTCCCCAACTAGAGAAAGAAAAATTGAAAATTCAAGTAAAAGATCATCAGATAATTGTGGTGCAGCAGTAATTATCTTTCTCGTAGCGTTGCAAGCGATTCTCCGTATGTCCCAATTTGGATGACATATCAAAAAGATTATCAACTGCACCATTCAACAATCAATAAGTAATCTTCCTAGTCAAGAAAAATATCCATGTAGTACCTACCACACACCAATTTACCTGTAATAGTGATCTGACTGAAAAGGTGGCCACCACTCTGCAGTATGTACAACATATATCCATTAAGAAAAACCACTTGAAAGTTTTCTAAGACACTACACAGACAATAATAACGAAGAGGCTTTGCAACATAAATGAATTCAAACCTGTCAAAATGGCCCACCAGCAAAACTTCAAGAAGATCAATACATGCCATGCAATCCTCAGTGGAGAACTTTGAGGCCTGTGTAAAACATCTAAGCATTAAAATAACCAAGAAAAACCTAGATTAGATATCAATAAAATCAAAGAGTCTGCAAATAGCTACCAAAGAAACTGGTACAAGTGAGGGTTCATTTTGAGATATCAAAGACCAGATCTTTTCCTTTGCGACGGTCTCCTCTGAGAAAAGGAGTAGAAGTTAATCAAATTAATGATTTACAAATAAAAATCGGTGATAGAAATGCGGAGGCAGTTGCATGAATAAGTTCATGGCTTAACTTGTAGCAACAAGGATAATAGTAGAAAACACTATAAACCTGCTCTGATATCAACAGCTGCAATTTTCCCCACTAAGAGCAAAGCATATATACCATCCAAACGCTGTACAGCCTTACTAAAACCAGTTTTAACAAGTTGGACCAGAGGACCCAATAAAGATGATACCTGAAATGTTTAATTTAAAAGCATCAAAATGATGAATGCAATGGCCTCAACTAGAATCAATCAACAAAAGCATGTTAGGATAAAATTAGTAAGACAACTTACTTGTAAAACATTAGCATCATTTCTGCATATGACTCGGAGACAACGAAGATGTCCCCTCCTCAAAGCTTCCTTCTCCTTGAGCCCAGAAGCAATAAAGGAAACTACATCTGGATGAACAGTAGATCGTGCTGCCCATGAAGCTACAGCCAACAAAATTGCAAGCTTCACCTCTTCGTTTCCTATACATTAGAACATTGCATAAAGAATCAGCCACGTGAAAAAAAAAAAATCCACAAACTTTGAAAAGGTAGAAGCAAAGTGACAATTGAAAGCAAGAAAGCATACATGAAAAGTTTATGATGCCCACGGGTGTATAAAAGAAAAAAAGATAAACATCAGTACATTTGAAAAGGAAAAAAAAAAAACATAAAAAAAATTACCATCATCCTTGTAATAGGACAAAAGGAAGACGCAAATGGAACTTGATAGGCTGTTCAAGTATTTCCCCTCAGGAGCATTAGACAATTCCTGAAGTGCATTGATCATGCCAATTCTCTGGTAAGGATACGCAAGTCTGCCTTCTGAGCCTGTTTAAATTTGAAGCGTGAACATTTGAAGTAAAATGCACATTCAGTTATTGACCTTCCTAAATACATCCTCTTACAGCAACCATTATAATTACTTAAAATCACAAAAGAAATTATTTGACAGCAAATATAAATAAATACAATCAGACCTCCAATTACAGCTTTGACAGCATTGAACATTGCTTCAAAAATGTCTGGATTACTAGACTTTCGGCTCAAGCACCTGACTATTGCTAATGCCGCAAACCTTCTCCCTTCATCTGCATGCCGAGCTTGTGGTAAAACCACAGAAAGAATTTCGGTGGCATACCTACTCAAATCAAGGTTGACTGACTCCAAAAGAATTGAAACAGACTCCAACACAATCTCGGGATTGCGTTTCAGCATTTTTACAGAAGATGGAACCACAATACTTTGAAAATCTTCATGGGACATATGTTTAAAAAGTAAACAAAAAGCCTCACTGAGAAACTTTGTCGGTTTTTCTCTAGCATTTAGCACTGCCTTAACATATATATCAAGAAATATTGGCTACAGAAAACAAGAAGAAATCATGTCATCATTCGGGCAGAAGAAACAGTATACCAGCATTTCCATCAAATACATGATACATAATGAAAAATAAACTTAACTGACCTTGCAATCCTCAAACAAAGAAGGCGACATGCTTGAGAACTCTAGTAATAACCATATTAATTCAGGACTATCTTTGTACGGAATCCGCCCATCCTTAAATTCTTCAACATATGCTTTAAAAATGTCAGGAGACTGAAAAAAAAATGGCCACATGAAAAATGCTTAAAAATCAAAAGTTAAAGGTAACAGCAGGACAACCTTCTCAATAATCAGTAAAAGTTAAATGGTCTAAACCTGAGAAAATAGATTCAAAAATGTTTGCTTGCAAGCCCTTCGCACACGGAAAGATCTTTGTACAACAATATGAAGTAAAGATGCTTGTGCTGCAGCTACCCTACATAATGCATTCCTTGAAACTGTCGCAAACTGACTCTTGCTTAAGAGGAGGCATGACCACCTGAGAAGTCTGTAGCAACCTACATGGGATTGAAACTTTAGCTGCCTGTCCATTACCTGGACAAGTGCTGCTGCAAAATTCTTCATGAACAATAAGTCACCAAGAGCTTTTTCAATCACATCATCAACAGCTTTCCTTGATCCATGATCATCATAGATTGACAATGTTCTAAACAATATATCTATCAGAAGTGATGCAAGCTCTGCACACATCTCTGCAAAAGAACGATGAAAGATATATTTTAAATGCGTACATGCATAAGTCTATATATGTGTGTGACTCTGTAAATATATTTACATGCATCAAAATAGCATCAATCTAGTCACACCACTGCTTTTTCTTGGAGGCTGCCAAGTAGTGTTTAGGGGCATGAATATTCAAAAAGTCTAAGTTAACAAAAGGTGAACTGAACTTTCTTTAATTCTAGCTATGAGAAAATCACCATTAAGGTCATTCTACAAATGCTATGGGAAAAATCACCACAATAATTGGGAGTCCTAGCTACATATGACAAGGAGATGTGGTTTAGGGCAGAAGTAGTGCAGGTGGTTAGCTCTATGTATTGCCATTGTGCACTACTCAATCTTGGTGAATGGCTAACCCTCGGGTTTCTTTGCAACTCACAAGTTGTGACAGGGGCCCCTTTTGTCTACCCTATTGTTGTTGTCAATATTTGCCCTTAGAGAGATTATTTCAACACCGAAGACGATGACAATCTCTCAAGATTGTTAGTGGGAACATGTAACGCCCCAATAGAAAGCCGAAACCACATGACTTATACTCCAAAAGGACCAGTCAATGATACAATTGAAGCCACATTAGAACCTTATAAAAAGCAAGAACTCCTCATTCCCAAACAATGTGGGATCTCATTCACTACCTACCCTTATCCTTATCATATGGAATATCACAGTCTCCCCCCCCTTAAATTCCCGACGTCCTCGCTGGGCCTGTCCGTTGTAGGTGGCACAGCACAGCTCAAGTCCAACATTTCTGGTTAGGATAGGCTTGGATACCATTTGTAACACCCAATAAAAGGCCTAAACCACATAGCCTCTACTTCAAAATGACTAGTCAATGATACAATTAGAGCCCCATTGGAACCTTATAAATAGCAAAAACTCCACATTCCCAAACAATGTGGGATTCCATTCACCACCTACCCTTATCCTTATCAAATGAGGTATCACACAACATGAAATGTGCACTTCTTGCATTACATCCACTTTTCGCAGGCAACACATTGAATTTTGTGTAGCAAATCCACGATACGTAAGCTATGTATGTTGCATTTTCTTTTGTTTAGAAGTTCTTTCGGATTTGAAGATTAACTTGGCCAAGTCACAGTTGCTACTAGTTGGCAATGTAAATGATGTTAGTAGTTCGGCTCATATCCTGGATTGTCTAGTGTCAGCTTTGTCAATCAAGTACTTAGGCATACCATTGGGAGCTAAGGCAAAGGCGATTTGGGATGGTATTTTGGAGATTTGGAAAATCAATTGTGATAGGGGAATATAGTAACCTTGACCAAGAGCACTATCTCTAAAAACTCTTTTATATTTTTTTTTCTCTCTGTACGTGACAATCCCTGATAGTAATCCCCCGTCAAAAATGGTGGCGGTGGCCACTTGACGATGTCCTTTGGTTTTTTGGAGTTTCATTGGAAGGAAAATGCCTCCCCTGAAACATGTAGGAATCAAAGGTGTTTGAAGTGAGAAAAGATGAACGTGAAGTGCTCATCACAGAGAAAGGTTGGAAGGTAGTGAAAAGTTTGAGTTGGGGTTCAGACAATGTCTGATGGTTTTCAAGAGCTTTGGAGGATTGTTTGAAAATTGGACGTTAGGAGTTATACACTGCTCACTAAGAAGGAGGTAGAGACTTCATCGCACAGTCGTGCTCAAATTCCTGTGGCTTCTACATGGCCCTGGTAGAGTATGGTGGGGGAGGTCGTCAAAATTTCATTTTCATACCTGGGGATAGAGATGGAGTGGGGTGGAGAAAGCTTGCGGCAGAGCTACAGGTTGCTGGTAGAGAAGGTGGACAGAACTTCCTACCATCGCTACCTCAGTCATACAAGGAGGCATTGGAGTCACCTCGAGATGTGTGAAGATCAAATATGGCAGATCTGCTAAGGTCAGAAGGCATTCCTCTTTCGACAGAAGCTCATTATAGTGAGGGAGCTAGTAGAGTATGGGCTGGGCAAAAAGAGGAAATGGTGCTGACGGAGCTGCACGAAATGCAAGGGAATTTGAAGGAGATGTATGATAAAGTACAAAGGTTTACATGGTGCGTTTAAGGAAAAGTGGAAGGGGGTTTGGGTGTGGGTTCAGGTTGTGGCCCGTGCATTGAACAAATACAGAGTATGGGCAAGGGCTATTTGGGTGGGCCTGAAGGCAAAGCCCAGTTCACAGTCCAGTCCAAAGGAAAGGAAATACTAACGGGCTGGGGAAATGGGCTTCAGCCCACGGGGAGGCCTACGTCCCAGATGGGTCTTTCCTGGAGGAAAAAGCCGCAACCTGTAAGAGGCCCATCAGCGAGTGGACTCAAGCCATCATCGCCGAAGGTCACAGTAGCACCAACGGAAGCTTTGCCGTCAACAATAGCATCATCGGAGCTTGGAGGTGCAGAGTTGAGCAGCTCTGTCACCGTTGTAGCCGCCGATGCTTTAGGACCTACACAGAAAGGTCGATGGTGGCTGCTAGTGTTTCTCCAACGACAATCGCGCTGTTTAGCTTGCTAGAGAGTGTAGAAGCAGTCAATGAAGAATTCTTTTCCTTGGCTGGGCAGTAGCAAACAACACAATCAGATCTGGAGAAGTTTTTGCTCCAAACAGTGGTTTCCTAGCACCATTATCTTTAATGGAATCTGGAGAAGCAGGTCTTGACAAGAAAAAAGAGGAGCTTTCTGTGAAGGGGACAGAAGGAGTGGATATGCAGCTGGTTCTCTGTGAAGGGGAGTGCACCAATGGGGGAGATGCCGAACCTATACGTACGCTCCCTCCTAGTCCCAACTCAGAGAGGTTTATTTCGGATTGGTGTTCAAAAAAGTGGAGGAGACGCAAGCTTGCGTCGGGGTGTCTTGAATAGGCTTTGAAGAGCAGTTCAAGGATCTTCTTGTGGCCATTGAAGATGGTCGATCGAAGTCCGCCATTAAGAGAG
Organism: Pterocarya stenoptera; assembly: GCA_003123785.1. Taxonomy (NCBI): domain Eukaryota; kingdom Viridiplantae; phylum Streptophyta; class Magnoliopsida; order Fagales; family Juglandaceae; genus Pterocarya; species Pterocarya stenoptera. The sequence goes on from QEOT01002644.1 coordinate 18,684, forward strand.
ATAGGGAACTTAAAAGGCTTAAATGCTCTATAAATTATGAAGTGAAAGAAGGGAGTGGCGGAAGGGATATAATGAAAGGGAAGGGAGTTAGCATTGTCCATGAAACCTAAGATCCTCTCTTGGAACGTGCGGAGGCTTAATGATCACAATAGCGCCTTCGCATAAAATCTTTATTGCGAATGTGGAAGGTTGATGTGGTGTGTTTTCAAGAAACAAAATTGAGGGTCGTCGATAGAAAACTTATTCGCAACTTGTGGGGGTGTTCATATGTGGGTTGGTCTTACTTGGCTTTGGTAGGAGAGTCTGGTAGTGTCCTCTTAATGTGGGATAAAAGAGTGGTGGAAGCGGGCGGTAGAGGAGTGTGTTGGGACTTTTTCGGTAGCTAGTCTTTTTTTAAAATGTAGTAGATGACTGGGACTGGGCTTATGTAGGTATTTATGAGCCTAATTTGGATAGAGAGAGGAGAAGGCTTTGGGAGGAGTTGGCGGGCTTATATTGTTAGGACGTGCCGTGGTGTATGGGTGGGAATTTCAACATCACTCGCTTTCCTAGCGAGCAATCAGGGAATGCTCACAACTCTATAGCCATGGAAGAGTTCTCTGAGTTTATGTTTGATTTGGACCTTATGGATCTTTCCCATATTGGGGGCGAGTTCAGATGGTCCAATAGCAGGGGTTGGTCGAGATTGGATAGGTTTCTTGTTTCTCTTTCTTGGGAAGCCCACTTTCCGGTGTTGTGTCAGAAGAGGCTGGCTCAGGTTTGCTCGGATCATTTTCCTATTTTGTTAGATTGTGGTGACATTCATAGGGGCCGCCAATATTTCAAGTCTGAAAATATGTAGTTAGCAGTGGACAGTTATGTTGAGAAAGTTTGTTCTTGGTGGTCTTCTTATCAGCTCACGGGTACCCCTAGCTTCATTCTTGCAGGCAAACTTAAGGCTTTAATGCAAGATTTAAAGAGGTGGAACTTGGAAGTTTTTAGTAGTATTGACAACCAAAAGACTACTCTAATGGAGGAGTTACAGGAGTTAGAGGGGCAAGTATTGATGGGAGACACTTCCGAAGAGGTATTGTTGAGGAAGAGTGCGGTGGCGACTGAACTGGATAGGGTATTGTTGATGGAGGAGACCTCGTGGCGACAANATAATTTACCTTTTGAGTCTATTGATATGCAGAGTGCAAGCTGGTTGGAAAGACCTTTTAAAGAAGATGAGGTGCATAAGGTCATAAACAGTATGGCTAAAGACAAAGCACCTGGGCCAGATAGGTTTTCGATGGGTTTCTTCCAACATTGTTGGGAGATTGTGAAATGTGATGTTATGCAGGTCTTTCTTGACTTCCATGCCTTCAAAAAGTTTGAGAAATGCCCCAATGCAACGTTCATAGCCCTCATACCGACGAAACATGGGGCGATAGACATCGAGGATTTCTGCCCTATAAGCCTAGTGAGTGGGGTTTACAGAGTTATTTTGAAGGTTTTTGCTAATCAGTTAAGCTTGGTAATGGACCAAATTATTTCAAAACCCCAAAATGCCCTCGTTCGAGGGAGGCAGATAGTTGATTCAGTTCTTATTGTCAATGAGTGATTGGATCATAGGTTGAAGGAGGGCTCACTAGGCATTCTATGCAAGCTTGATATGGATAAAACTTATGATCATGTAAATTGGGATTTCCTCCGATATTTACTTGGGAGGTGTGGCTTTGGTGATAGGTGGATTGATGGATTCGACATTGTGTTACTACTGCTCATTTCTCAGTGTTAGTTAATGGTACCCCTGCGGGTTTTTTTAACAGTTCTCGTGGTTTGAGGCAAGGGGACCCGTTGTCTCCTTTTCTTTTCGTTATTGTTATGGAGACACTTGGCTAGATGGTGAAGGCAGCTATTGAGGGTGGTTTTTTAGCTAGTTTTTCGATGGGTAATGGTACTAATGGCTCCATCTTCATCTCACATCTTTTATTTGCAGATGATACACTTCTCGTTTGTGAAGCAAAGTTGGGCCAAATTCAAGCTTTACGTGCACTCTTGTTGTGCTTCAAAGCGGTGTCGGGGCTTAAGGTAAACCTTGGTAAATCTGAAATGGTGGCGGTGGGTGTGGTGCCTCAAATCAGTAGCCTAGCAGATCTCTTGGGGTGTTAAGTGTCTTTTCTGCCTATGAAATATTTGGGCCTCCCTTTGGGGGCGACATTTAAAGTTAAGAGCTATTTGGGACGGGGTCATTGAGAAAGTGGAGAAAAGCTTGGCTAGGTGGAAAGGACTGTATCTATCGAAGGGGGGCAGCTCACACTGATCACAAGCACTTCATCTAATCACCCGACCTATTCCTTATCTCTATTTCCGTTGCCTGCTGGGGTGGCGAAGAGGATCGAGAAATTATTTCAGGCTTTCCTGTGGGGTGGTCTGGGAGAGGAGAACAAATTTCATCTTGTTGATTGGAATAAAGTTTGCTCCCTAATCTTGAGTGGAGGATTGGGTGTGCGCAATTTGAGGACCTTCAATAAAGCGTTATTGGGGAAATGGTTATGGAAGTATCACTTGGAGGGGGAGTCATTGTGGAAGGAAGTTGTTGACTCTAGACATAGAGGTGCTTGGGGTGGTTGGTGTACCAATGTAGTGAGGGGGGTATAGTGTGGGTTTGTGGAGATATATTAGGGGAGGCTGGCAGTGTTTCGAAAACAATATCTGTTTTGTGGTTGGACAGGGCACTAGAATCAGGTTTTGGCAAGATGTTGGTGTGGAGAGCACTCTTTGGAGAGAGCCTTCCCAGCTCTCTATAGTATTGCAGCTAATGGGGAGGCTTCGGTGGTGGATTTGCTTGTGTTTGCCCATGGTTCTCATCAGTGGAATATCCTATTCACTCGGGAAAACCACGGCTGGAAATTGTCTACCGTTTCAGAATTTTTCATATTGATATACTCCTCAGGAAGTATAACAGCATGGGGTGATAGGATACAATGGAGGTCCAGTGGCAGCAAGAAGTTCACAATGAAGGCATATTATAAAATACTAGCTTCATAAGGTAATGTATCTTTCCCGTGGAAAAGCATATGGAGGTCTTGTGTACCTTCCAAAGTGGCTTTCTTTGCGTGGACTCCAGCTCTTGGGAATATTCTAACCACGAACAACTTAAGGAAAATGGGTCTCATTGTGATGGATTGGTGTTATCCATGCAAAAAACATAGAGAATCAGTGGACCATCTATTATTGCATTGTGAGGTAACAACAAAGTTGTGGAATGGGATATTTAGTAGAGTGGATATCATTTGGGTTATGCCGTCAAAGGTGGCTGACCTGCTTGCTTGCTGGAAGGGTATCCAAAGCTGTCCCCAGGTGGCAGCAGCATGGAAGATGATCCCATTGTGCATTATGTGGTGTGCTTGGATGGAAAGGAACGCGCGGTGCTTTGAAGATATGGAAAGAACAATGGCAGAGCTTTTGAATTTTTTTCTACTACACACTTTACTCTTGTGGTTTTCAGCCAATTGTCCTTAATGGAAACAATGTGCATGATTTCTTATCTTTAATTTAGCGCTTTTATAATGTATTTAGGCGTTTTCTTTTGTATACTTCCTATGTACGTGGGCTATGCCTATTTTCATTCATATCAATGAAACTTACTTCTTACTTATCAAAAAAAATGTCCTTATTTCCTCTCCCTGTAGTAGTTGTGAAACGCATTGAGATGTTACAAAAGGATATATTATTAGGGAGGAGAAAAAATTAACTTTATGAATTCGCCCAAAGTGAGGTTGGTTTCCAATTTCCATAGGCAGCCTAAGTATTAGAAGAATGGTTGCACTCAACCAAGCATGACTAAGGGAAGGGCTTTGGCTTTATGCTAAAGATCTACGAAGCCTTTGGAGGGAGGCGATAAAGATGAAGTATTGCAGCAAGTGGGGATGATTGAGTGCCAGTTAGGTGAACAAAAGCTACAGGATGGGGTTGGAAGAACATACAAAGAGAATGGGGGAATTTTCCCAACACATTAGATCTCAAGTGAGGACTGGAGCCAGGGTCAAGTTATGGGACAATGGATGATGTGGAGTTAGCCTCTTAAAAGCACATTCCTAGGTGTACTCACCATTTCTCTTTTCTTCTTTTAATAAGTTAGGTTCATCTCCTATATACTTCCTGTGTACTTGGGCCTTGCCTAATTACGTGGTTTAATAAATTCTTCTTACTTATAAAAAAAAGTAATAATCTTTTTTTTTATCAGTAAGCAAACTTTTATTGATCGAAATTCTTTTTATAAGTAATAATATTTCATTTAAAATAGCTATAGGTGTGGATCTCCTCGCATGTCTAATAAATCCCATAAATTCTCTCCATACAATTTCTCTCATCTTCTCTACTACTCGTTTCCCACTTTAGAATTTTTTCGGACATTATTAGGAGGAGATGGAATGCTTGAAATGATTATTACTTATAAAAAGAATTTCAATCGAAAAAAGTTTGTTTACTGATCAAAAAAACAATTATTACTTATAAAAAGAAAAAAATAAATGGTGAATACATCTGGGAATGTGCCTTTAAGAGGCTAATCTACACAACATACATTTAAAATAGCTATAGGTGTGGATCTCCTCGCATGTCTAATAAATCCCATGCATTTTCTCTCCGTACATTTTCTCTCATCTTCTCTACTACTTGTTTCCAATGTTTAGCATTTTTCGAGACATTATTAGAAGTAGTAATTTTTTTAAGGATGGATGCTCAAAGGTAGTCCTCATTGAGACACAATTATTTGAAATTTCATTTGCACGAACTCGTACAAATACCGGCCATTTCAGTGTGCTTCGGTCAATACCGGCCGGTTTTTGGTGTTTCAGCCGGTATGTTGATTTAAGTCCAGTACAATAAATCAGGGGCTAGAGTCTGGACGATTTTGTAATTACAGTGAAAAGGCAAGGGCAAGGAAGTCTCTATGTCTATAAATAGCTCACTTGAGATCTTTAAAAACTAGTACACTACACATTAACTATAAGCTTTACAACATGCATTCATCAAAAGCTTTCAATCTCTCTTCTCTAAGCATTGAGTTGTACTGTTTTCATTTCACTCATTGAGGAGTGTTCTCTGATAACCTATCCACTATCAGCTCTTGTATTAGTGAAAAGGTGTGTATAACCCTTATGCGTGTAATAGGAATTCTACACAGAGAATAGTTGAATTACCACTTGCAAGGTGATTATAAGTGTATAAGGTGTTCTACACGGATTCTTTAAAGCAGTATTGCTCAAAACTGTAATAGATTTCTATCTCCACCTGAAAGAGGTTGAATAGTGAACTTGAGAATCCTCAAGGGGTAACTTAGAGCATCCACATTGGCTTGGCCAAACAAGGAGATTGGCTAAATTTTGCATAATTGATGTCAAAAACATCCCACATTGAATTGGGCAAATCTAAAATAATTTAGACTTTTGCTACAGTGATTGGCCAAATATGGAGAACTACTATTGATTTACCAAACATTAAAATACTAATTTCTCACTCCAAGCAAGCATTAAAATATTAGCTTCTCACTCCAAGTAAAAATACTATTTGGTTTGTAATTAAGAAATTTAAATAGAATTTTAGATGAGTTTAATCAAATATTTTTTGTTATTAGCATTAAATGACTTTTGAAAATATGATTTTTTTTAATATTAATTTAATTAGAATATAATTATTATTAATATTAAATTAGTAGAATTATAAAATGTGATACAAATAAATTAAATAAAAAATTATTAATTTAATAATATTTTATTATTATATAGAGAGTGAATAGCTAATCCAATGTGGGGATTGAATTTAAATGGAATAGGTAAATGTAAAAAAGTGTGATATTGGCTAAATTTTGAATATGCATTTGGCCAAACCAATGCTAATGCTCTTAAAGCGAGGAAGTAAGCAGTGTGGCTTAAGCTTGTTAAAATACTGGGTTTACATCTCTCTTACCCTTTTTTTTATAGGTAAAAATAAGTTTTATTGATATAAGAATAGAAACAAAGTACCCAGGAGTATACAAACAGAACATGAAACCTAATTACATCTAGGTACTAGTGAGAGATACAAGCAGGTCATGGAAAGTATCCGTATTACAAATAATGGCCGAAGCCCAAGAAAAACATCTCTCTTACCCTTACTCTTTTTATTTATTGTTGCTTAGTATCTTATTCACATTTTACATTGTGTAGTTGAATTATAATTGTTAATTTTTTAAAACAACCCAATTCACCCCCCTTCTTGGGTTAGTCATCTGGGCAACAATGAGCTTGATTATGGGTCGGCAGGTAGGCTTAGCTTTTGCAAACCAAGACTTAGACCTACCATTTATCCTAGAGGAAGGGGTGTTACAGGTTGACTCCTTGCTCTCCTCCTATACTAGGTTGTATCATCTTTTACTACATTGTGATATGGTTTTTCTTATAAATATAAAAAAAAAAGAAAAAAACCATTGTGACATAGCTAGCATTCTATGGCAACCTATCTATAATTTGTTTAAGTTGAGCGATGCCTAAAATGTGGTAGATCTTTCAGCATGCCACAAGGAATAGTTTAGGAGCCAGCATGGAGACACATTGTGGAAGATGATCCCAATATACTTGATGTGGTGTTTATGGAGGGAAAGGAATGACCGAAGTTTCAAAGATGCGCCAGACTTCAAACTTTTCTTCTCAAATACAATATTCCACTAAAGGACAACCGACCTATGTCACTACAACTTCACTTTTTGGGATTTTCTTGATCTTTTTTCCTTCCCAATCTAGGTGTACTTGTTGTCTACCCCCATGTACTTGAATTCTCTGTGTGTGTGTGTGTGTGTTAATCATTAATAAACTCATCCTTTTTTTTGCTAGGCAACGTTTTAGGGACATTAGCTCCCCCCCCCCCAACCCAAATGTACGACGGATTGTTTTTAACAGTAAACAAGAATTTTTATAGATGATAAAGATAGGCACAACCAAGTATACAAGACATAAAAACCCAGTAGGAAGGGTTTGAGCCCTCCATCTTAGAGTCCAGTGGTCCCTAAGGACCAGAGTGGATGCCAATTGGCCCACAAGCCATTGGCCATTAATAAAATCATCTTACTTATCAAAATAATACCCTCCTCATAAACACTCTAATTCCATTTCAAATTTGAAACGGACAATATTTTATCTATAAACACATTGTGTCATAGACA
>QEOT01002644.1:29008-60365 GCA_003123785.1 Pterocarya stenoptera
AGAACCAAACAAATATCAAAACCCAAGAAATAATGAAGAACCAACAACAGTAGTGCACAAAGCCAACTGATGGAAGAATAGAAAAGATGAAAAAAGAGTATGACCTCTTGAAGAATCAACAACATTACTACACAAATCTAACCGATGGACGAATAAAAGCAGGGGAGGGGGGATTTGTTGCTACAAAAGAGAATACCCCATTACAAAACATGGGATGTGTTTGTTCAATGGTTCTTGCCCACACCCAGGTAGCCGAATGCAAGCAGTTGTATGGAGGTCATTGACCACACAACTGTCTTTCCTATATTGAACTAAGGTCTGTGTGACTTTCTAGATAAAGAAGCTTGACACGGCTTGTAATTTCCTAATGGAAGGCCCAAGCCACATGGCCTAATACTCCAAAAAATAATACAATTAGAGCCCCGTTGAAACATTACAAAGAGCAAAAACTTCCCATTTTGGCTTCAGCAAACCTATGACAATTATGAATTATCCAATCATAACTTATCCTCCCTACCCGTAATTGACTCAACACCGCCTCCAAGAAAACAAACCACAACCACTCATACAACACCATATACCGTTTGGGCCCTACAGAACAACTACTAAAATGATAAAATCCCCATCGTTTGCTCAACCAAAACATCAATTCCACAATGGTCCAAGTGTACAAATCCACAACTGCCACTAAGTACTCAACTGTCTGAAATCCCTCCCGACAACAGTGTCAATTCAACATGCTTAGACTTTCGCCAAATATCATAAATCCATTACAAGCCAAGACACAAAACCTTGAAGCCCAGCCGCCGCGGCGGGCTGTGACAAACGGGGATTTCAGAGAAAGAAAACAGAGAGACAGAGGAGAGAGAGACCGAGGGAGGAACTTACTGGCCTGGTGGCTCACAGAGGCAGCAGGGCTTGTGGTGTAGGCGCTGTGGAGTGCGATAGAGGCGTGACGCCGGCGGAATAGAAAACAGAGAAATATGGCAGTGGCGTTCGACGGCGGAGGAGTTTGACGAACGGTGTCGGAAAGAGCGGCCTAATCACGGGAAAAGGGAGGGAAACCGAGTGAGAAGTATAGAGAGAGAGCACAATAGAGAGAGGGAGAGAGAGAAAGGAAGGCTTACCGATGCGGTGGAGCACGGTGGCGGCGTGCAACCTGTGCGTGGAGCGGCAGCAGCGGAGAGATGTGAGAGATGAGAGAGAATAATAGTCGAAGATGGACACAGATAGAGAAGGACGGACGAGAGAGAGACAGTCGAACGAGAGACTTACCGGCCGGTGGCGTGCGTCGGCGTAGTGCAGACAAGAGTGAGAATCGAAGAGTGGGAGAGTAAACAGACGGAGAGGGATCTAGCGGGGGCTGGGAAGGAGAAAGAGATGAAATAAACCATTAAACCCTATGGATCAAAGCGGTGCGTTTAGATCTTGGGTCTTGGCTCAAACAATTCAAAGAAATTCTATTTACATTTTTTAAGAAGAGATTGTATGACAAACCCTTCATTAAATGAAAAAAAGTATAATTTTGATAAAAATGTTATTATAATTTTAAAAAAAATTAAAAATAAAATTAACTAGACTTACATATGCAATATGTACGTAGCATTGCTCAACAATTCAATAGCTATTTTGAAAATAACAAAAAGCTAGACAATGAGCCCTTTTTTTTATGGCGCATTGGGATGTTTGAGTAATGGGATAAGATAAAAAAAAAATTTATAATTAGTAATAAAATAATTTATGAGTAGAAAATTGCTAGAAAACACGCCGATCATGAGGCATGAAACACACACCCTCCATGTCATCAATAATGAATGTCTATTTTGCCCTTACTCAAATCCTTTCATTTCATTTTGCGCTACCTGAGACCATCTCATTTCTCTATATTTTGTCTCCAACGCAGAACGCAATGCCATTAACTAGCATACCAAGTACAGGAAGGAGCTGAAAGCAGTTTCAACGGAACCGTTCTGAAACTCATACAATTGGACTATGTAGAAGATGATCCACAAATGAAAAGTTGTCTGGACTCTAAACTAAATTATTGTGGACAAATTCCAGTTCAATACAAAACGATAACCTTCCAAAATTTCTCCAAGTTTCCCATTTATGCTAGTAAACGCTTTTTTTTTTTTTTCGCAAGAGTCTAGAAGCATGGTGCCTTTTGAACTCATGCGCAGACCTAGCTAGGTCTGATGCTCATGGTATGATAGGAGCTAGGTCTGCGTATGAGTTTTTCAGAAAAAGAATCTCCGCATTACTCTTTCACGATTGCCTTTGAGCGATGGATTTTTCAGAAAAAGCAGAGATTTGTTATGGAAGAGGGCAACAAAATGTAGAGAGATTTGTGTTTTACTATTTTAATATTTTTTTAATCTCACTTATCCACTTTGCATTTCGTGCATTTCGTGAGCCTCAAGAGCTTCCTTGTAGCACAACTCTTATGAATAATAATAAAATAGTTTGAATAGTAGTGTACCCGCACCCAATGGGGCGGGATAGGGACACCATTAAGTAGGGACACCTGCTATCGAGAGAGAGTCAGCAAAAAATGTTTTTCAGCCAAACAAAATCGTAGAGGAAAATGAAATCGCACGCACCTGAGATGACAAGAACTAGCACGGACACAAAAGCACAAGTTTTTGGAAATAGAAACAAAGAGAAAATGGTGAAGAGGAAAGAGTAACAAGCCAATAAGAGATAGGGTAGTTTGGATTGGACTTTTATTCAATAGAATATTGATTTGGTCTATGTACAGTAACTAGGGGTGCACACGGTCTGGTCCAGTTTGGCAATGGACCGAAGGTTTTCGGTCCATCAATTGGACCGGACCGGATGGGACCGAACACCCAAGGGAACCAGATCGAATCGGTGGCTATCGGTCCAGTCCAATTTGATTCGGTCCGGCCTTTTTCTTTTTTTTTTAATAAATTAATAAAAAAAATTATTTACAATACTAAATTAACTGAGTGACTTATTAATGTGGATTATGTAACAAATTCAATAAAAATATATTTTATATGGTCAATGATAATAAATTAGATAAAAATTACATTATTGATGATGTTAATTATTATTTTATTACTAACTTAAAGTATATTAATGCATAATGAGCCATATACAACTTTTAACATTTTGTATATGAAGCAATAAGTATGAATAATTTAATTATCCATATATATTATATCCATAATTAAAGAATATATTTATACTATAACGCTTAATACTTAATAATATTAGTAATACATTAAAGAATATATTAATACATTAATAGTAAATATATATAGTGATAAACTTATAGTGATTAGTTATTATGAATCATGATTAGTATAATTATATAATAGTATTAGTATAAAGTATTAGACTATTAGTAATATAGTATAGCTATATATTAGTAATATTAATATAAGTATAACTATAGTATAATTTATGATTCTAATATTATAATGACAATTATAGTATAACTATATAATAGTATTAGTATAAAGTATTAGATTATTAGTAATATTGTATAAGCTATAGCTATATATTAGTAATATTAGTATAAGTAACAATTGTTATTATTATTAATATTGTTATTGTTTTCCTGTCATCTTATTTTACATTTAATTTTATGATTTAAAGTGTATGGATTATAATTTAAGAAATGAGTTATAATTGTTAATGAATAATATAAAAGATCTTAAAGAGAAAATTTCGTTAATGAAACAAGATAAAAAATCAATGGTAACTAAATAACTTTTATATCAAAGCAGAAATGATTTATTAGAACACTAGAAAAATCATCACAGATTCTTGATAAACGAAATTAAAAGCGTAAGGTATCATTTGATTATTCTTGTATTATAAAAAAAAAAAAAGTAAAAATCATTGATACAGTTTTTAATAAAGATAACCTGTAAAAAAAGAAAATGAAATATATTGGGAGGCTTGTGTTGGTAAGCCAATGAAATCCGTTGGTCAGCCCATTTATGCTGAAAGGCTTTTAAGGGTGGTCTCAGTAGTGTTCCTTCAAGCTCTTAATCTACTTATTTCTCTTTAAATATAGAGAATCTTTATTCTGTCGCAATGAATTTGAATTCTTTCTTTAAACCTAATGAATCTACTATTAGTATCTCCGTAGAACTTGATAATATTAACCAAAAAAATTATAATATAACAGAGATAGAAATAAATTTACAAGATTGAGCGATTCCTAATGTTTCAAAAAATCAAATATATAAATATTCTACTTTTTCTTCTAAGCTATCATTTCTTATCAATTATACGATTAAAACAATAGAAAAAACTATTAGCTTAAATAATGATTATGAATCATTACAATTATTAACAAGAGAAACTATTAAACAACACAAAGAACAGAAATACTTTTACATACATTTTGGATTAGTACAGATTGTTATAAAACTACTTACTAGAATTAGATTAAACATCTCAGCATTATTCTGTCTCAAAGATGGAAGACATTTTTACTTCCATGATTCATTACTTGGAATGGTAGAATCAAGTTTGTTCCAAAATCCAGTTTATTTTAATTGTTATCTAAATTATTCTATTTCATTATTTGATCCTAATATATTACATGCTTTGACATTAAATATTAAAACAAATGGTTATAATATGATGAAAGGATCACATCCTTTAACTGTAATATATATGATCCATTATAAACTAATGAAAACAATATTAGAACCACAAGCTCTTATTACAAATCCTAAAGGATACACATTATTATTACAAACTAATACACATAATTCTAGTATACAAATTCCTAAGCAAATCAATTGGAATCAAATTACTCTCCCAAATAAATGGCAATTAAAAAATATTACTCCATTACCTAAGATGGAAAATAATTCTAAGGACGACCTTGAATATATAGATAAAAAATCGGATGAAACGGTCCAAATAGCTTTTCAACATTTTAGAAGATCTTTTTCACATTATTCTTCCCATACCCCTTCTAGTTACCATACACCCCGATCTGTTCTTACATCAAGATCCCAAATTTTTTGAACAAGATCCCAAAATTTTGATAACAAATCTCAGAGTAGCTTAGATACATGGATTAGGAGAATTATTCCGGGAAATATTATTGCTACACTAGTATATATTGTTAGTCATCCTGCTAGTAGTTATCCTGCTAGCCATCCAGATAGGGCATTCACCTCTCATAATACTGAAAATGAACCTTCTTCTCCAACATATTCACAAGTAATTAGAGATGATGCCCAAATATACATCTTAAGTAAAGAAGAATTTAAAATTAACAAAAAAAATCTCAAACAAGATTATATGAAATAAGAAAATAGTCATAAAAGATTAATATTTTTCTCAACCTTTACAAAAATAGAACGAGATTATATTCAAGAATATATTATCAGTATTTAGAAGAAATACAAATTATATACTTTTTTTACATGGTTTTGAGATTTATAAGTCTAACTAATTAACAACCATAAATAGAACTACTAATCAATGGATTAAAGAAGAAAACAATCAAATTGTTTATGAGGAATACTCCATTTTGAAACTATTAAATTCAATCAAAGAAATACTCAAATATTGGTCTCACCAATAAAAAAATATAATAATTCAGTAGAAGTTAAAAATACTGATAATATAATCCAACAAAATAATTACACTAATCTATATCTAAAATCCATAAGTAAACAATTAGAAATAATTGAAGCCCAAATATCCCCTATTAAACCCACTATTAAAAACGCAAAAGAAACCTCACTATTTGTCCCTCATGAAATTCCATCTCATTTAAAAACCGTTCTTTCTAAAAATAAAAATGATTTATTAGAACAAATCTCTGACAAATTAGAAAAATTAACTATTAGTAATAATGTATCTACCTCAAAACAACATCATATTAATGTATTAAGTAAAACAGATTCTCCTGAATTATCTGATTCTGAAATAAGTAATATTGAAAATCAATTTAAAAATCTAGACTTACAAATAAATAAGATTAGAGGAGACCATGCTAATAGTTATTCAGCCAGAGAATCCAAACATCATGTTTCTATTACTCGTAATTGGTATCCAAGGCCTACTCCTCCAGATATGCAATTCGAGGAAATAGAACATATAGTAAGATATGCTTTTGCATTATATGTATTATATGAATAGAATATAGATGGATTATCTGAGTATGAAATATTAAAATATTTCCAAGAAATGAGTATGGTAGCTAACGTTTATAAAAGTAATAGAAAAACTGATCATCAAGTGACACATATTATTGTTACAGGTTTTACTAACCAATTAAAAGACTGGTGGGATCACTATCTTTTAAATGAACAAAAAACACAAATATTAATTACAAATAAGCATGATGAAAATATGCAAGTAATTAAAACAGAAAATGGATTACCATTGGAAGATGCTGTAAATACTTTAATATATGTATTAACCAAACACTTTGTTGGTGATCCTGTTCAATTTAAAGAAAGGACTAGTGACTTATTGATTAATTTAAAATGTCCGCAATTATCTGATTTCTGTTGGTATAAAGATGTATTTCTAACTAAAATTATGATCAGAAATGATTGCCAGCAACCATACTGGAAGGAAAAGTTCGTAGCTGGGCTTCCATATTATTTCGCCCAAAAGGTACGAGAATCATTAGTAAAATCAGATGGTACTATTGATTTCCTTAATCTTACATATAATAATATAATAACTACTATTAATAGAACTAATTTAATTATGTGTAATGATTTAAGATTAAAAAAGCAAATGGATAAAGAAAATAAATTTGTTAAAAAAGAATTAGGTACCTTTTGTGAACAATTTGGTTATACTCCATTATTAGCTCCTTTAAGAAGACATAAAAAGGGAAAAAAAAAGTCTATAAGAATTATTCTAACAAAAAACAAAAATATAGGAAACCTTATAAAAAGACAAAAGATAAACATGTCTATAACAAACCAATAAAAACTCTCAAAAAGACTAATAAAATGAATAAACAAATTGTTTGTTATAAATGTGAAAATATTGGGCACTATAAGTCAAATTGTAAGGTAAAACAACAGATTAATAAATTAGATGTTTCTGAAACATTAAAAGAAAAGTTATTAAACATTGTTATAATACATTCAAGTGAAGAAGAAGAAAGTTCTTCTGAAGAAGATGAAATCTACCAATTAAAAGAATCAAGTCTTTCGGAACAATCTTCTGAAAGTGAATTAGAAGAAGATGAGATACAGGTCTGCAATTATTTAGATAAGAATAATTATTTTTGCAATAAAACTATTAATATACTTTCAAAACAAGAATATATTGTATTAGAATTAATAGATAAAATTAAAGATCCACAGGAAAGGAAAGATTATTTAGAAAAATTAAAAGATACTTTTAATAATCAAACCACTTCAGTAGTCTCTTCCACACCTTATAATTTTTCAGAGATAATAGAAAGATTTAAGCCAGAAAAATAAAGAATCACATTACAAGACCTGCAACAAGAAATTAATGAAATAAAACAAGAGGTTGGAAATTTAAAAGCATTTAATCTTAAATTAGAAGTTTTAAATGAACAATTACTACAATAAATTATATTGTTAAAAATAGACAAAAATATAGATAACTCTCATAATAAAGAACAAGGAGAATGTTTAACAATAATTATTAAAGATAGAACAGACAACTTCATTAATATTCTCAATAGGATAAATTTTCAAAAATGGTATACATAAGTAACGGTCTCAATTAATCAAGATTTTTCTTTTACCACAATTGCTTTGTTAGATACAAGAGCAGATTTAAATTGTATACAAGAAGGATTAATACTCTCTAAATATTTTGAAAAAAACAAAAGAAACATTATTCCAAACTAATAGAGCAAAATTGAATATAAATTATCTAATGCACATATTTGCAATAATGGAATTTGTTTCAAAACAACATTTATTTTAGTAAAAAATATTAACACAAAAGTAATATTAGGAAATCCGTTCTTTGCATTATTATACCCATTTTTAGTAACAAAGGAAGGAATTTCCACTAAAATAGTCGGACAAGAAATTCAATTTAAATTTCTATTTCCTCCTGTATCAAAGGAAATTAACTCATTAAAAAAAGTTTCATTATCCAAAGAAATTAATTTTTTTAACAAAAAACAGAATTAAAAGAAAAAAAAAACAAAGAAGTTTCTTAAAACAAGAATTAAAATATAAAAAAAATCGAAGAACAATTAAAAGACCCATTATTAACTCAAAAAATTGATAATTTTAAGATTATAATTGAAAAAGAAGTATGTTCCAACCTACCTAATGCTTTTTGGAATAGAAAACAACATATAGTTGAATTACCTTATGAAAAAGACTTTTATGAAAAGAATATTCCAACAAAGGCTAGATCAATCCAAATGAATAATGAATTATTAGAATTATTAAAAAAAATAGATTAATAATTTATTAACAAAATGATTAATTAGGAAAAGCAAGTCACCTTGGAGTTGTGCTGCTTTTTATGTTAAAAAATAAGCAGAATTAGAAAGAGGAGTTTCTCGGTTAGTTATAATTATAAACCTTTAAATAAGGTATTACAATAGATTAGATACCCAATTTCCAATTAAAAAGATTTGTTATCTCGACTTCATGATGCTTAAGTATTTTCAAAATTTGATATGAAAAGTGAGTTTTGGCAAATTCAAATTGATAAAAAAGATTGGTACAAAACAGCATTTACAGTCACATTATGAATTGAATATTATGCTATTTGGATTAAAAAATGTCCCTAGTAAATTTTAAAATATTATAAATGAAATATTTACCCATTTTACTCATTTTTCAATAGTCTATATAGATGGTGTATTAATATTCTCTTCATCCATTGAACAACACTGGAAACACTTAAATATTTTTGTCCAAATTATTAAACAAAATGGATTAGTTGTCTCGTCACCAAAGATAAAATTATTTCAAAACAAAATTAGATTTCTTGTATATGATATTTATCAAGGAACTATTACTCCGATTAGTAGCAATAGAATTTGCTGATAAATTCCCAGATGAAATAAAAGATAAGAAACAATTACAAAGATTTCTGGATAGTCTTAATTATGTTGCAAATTATTTTCAATCCCTCAGGCCATTATGCAAACCATTATTTAAGAGATTAAAAAAGAATCAACTCCATGGACAGAAAAACATACAGACATTATAAAACAGATTAAGACTCACGTCAAAAGATTACCATGTTTAGGACTCCGATCTCTTCATACTTTAAAAATTGTTGAAACAGATGCCTCCGATCTTGGTTATGGAGGAATTATAAAACAAAGATTATCAGATGACTCTGAACAGATTGTTCGATTTCATTCAGGATGTTGGAATTTTGTCCAAAAGAATTATAGTACTATTAAAAAAGAGATTTTGGTTATTATATTATGTAATTCTAAATTTCAAGATGATTTATTAAATCAAATTCTTTTACTCAAAATAGATTGTAAATCAGCCAATGAAGTTTTGATAAAAAATGTGAAAAACCTTGCAGCCAAACAAATATTTGCCAGATGGCAAGCTATATTAAGTATTTTCGATTTTGACATTGAGCATATTAAAGGAGAGTCTAATTCTCTTCCTAATTTTCTATCTTGATAATTTTTACAGGAAAAATCATGTTTTCCTCAAAGTCAAAAGTAAAGACCAAATCTTCTTATGCATTACCACCATCTCCACCTTATCCTTCAGCCTGTCCTTCTGTAACTCTAAGACTATATACGGTACTAGGGTCATTATCACAAAATATTAGACCTTCTTAATATCCATTTTCACCATTATCTTCTTCAAAATTACCAACATACTCTAAAACTGTTTTCCATTCTTCTTCTCCTTTTCAGATTATTATTCTTCTATTACTATCTCAACATTCTACATATCCGATTATCATTCAATCTCATTGGCACCCTGTCTTCCCCATCGAGCCTAAAATCCAACATTTGTCTGACCCCCAAAAATTATTTTATGCATTTCTTTTACCAGATTGGCATTATATCTTGCAAAACATTAAGAAGACCCAAAATTTTTATGAATTCATATTAGTAGACTTGAACTCAATTATTCTCTCTGAAATCACTTGTTCCCTTCAAACTCAACCATCTCCACCTACACCACCGATTATTGCTTTTCATAAAGTCACCATTAAACAAATTCTCACTTTGGAACAATAGGGAAAAAATTCCTATTTGACAAGAAAAGTTTCTCAGCCTTATGATCCACTTTATTACGACTATTATGATTATCAGCATGCATGAACAAAAATGTTTTTAAAACAAAATAAAAATTTGCATCATTCATGGTTCCTTCATTTTGATAAATTACAAGAAATTAAGACACTTCCTAAATGATTTTCACTTTGGTGAGACCATTATAGACCTAAACTTCTTCTCCTTCCTCTCCCCTTCTAGGAAAATTTTTGAATTTTTACTTCACAAGATGATAGTCAACCAACATTAAGCCATTGTCCACCACTTCTTTTTTTATTTCTCAAAACAAAATTAAATTGGATTATGAAATGGGAATATGTTATCAAATCTCATCCTTCTCTCAAAACCATTATGTTCTTGACCTGCCAAGTCTCTGTCAAATGGTAGAAAAAATACAATTATGATCATGTCTTGAAAATGTTTTCAAAAATTACCAAAGCCCCAGAAGTAATTGTTCAACGGAGCAGATTCCAGGCACAATTAGCATCCATTCAGATAGTGATGATGAAGACGACGCATGGCATCCAACCAAATTATCTCCATTACAGCAACCTGCAGCTCATCAGGCCTCTCCTTCTCAACAGACCTCTCACTCAGGCGCCTCTCATTCTCAAGATTATTCGCCTTATCATCCAGTACCTCTGATGGATTTCTAAGATTCGTTTGATCTGGATTTGGTAAATTATGACCCTCAGATTATGTGATTTCAAAAGATTAATATTTTTCAAATTAGTCAATATGACAGATTAAAATTGTCAGAAATATTATCTCCTCAGAAGAAAACGACAATCAACTTTGTATATATTATTCACGAGTTGGTACTATTCATGTATTATTAGGGTTACTATTTGAGTTACTGTTTGTACAGATTGTTTTTCACTTGTTGGTACTGTTCATGTATTATTAAGAGTTACTGTGTTGTATTGTATTGCACTGTTTTAGTGTCTATATATAGGAGTTATCAATAAGAGGAAGGCATTCGGAATTCTCTCATCTGAAGCCTTTCTCTCTCTCGTCCAAATTTCTCCCAACTCTCCCAAGTCTCTCTCAGGCTAACCTTTTGTAAAACCAACTCTCCTGTCTTTCTTTATGTCTTCTGTCTTCAACTCTTTTGAGAATTAACTTCTCCTTGTAAGTATTATATATTTAATGAAGTTGATTTTTGTATATATCTTTATCTTATTTATTTTATCATGCATATGGTCGGTTATATCGCCTGCTTCAATTGCTCTCATGCATATGGCTGGTTATACCGCCTGTTGTTAAGTTTTTAATATCTATATACTATTTATTACCTAAGATTTACGTCTTTGGTATCAGAGCTATTGGCAATTATATTGTTATTATTATTGATATTGTTATTATTATCGATAAGTTTAGTTATAATGATTTAGTAATAACTTATACTAATATATAATATAGTTATAATTTCTTATAAACTTATAACTTATAATAAATCACTATAATATAGTATAACTAAACTAATATAACAACTAATATAACCATTAGCATAACTATATAAATATATAATAGTATTAATAGTCTATACTTAATTATAATATAGTATAATTATATATAATTAATTATATATTAAAAAATATAAAAATATATATAGAAATACATTTGGTCCGGTTCGGTTTGAAAAATAGCCGGACTGTGGACCGGACCGAATGAATTCGGTAAAAAAAAAAGAGGATCGGATCAGACCGGACCAAATTCAATGTGGTTCGGTTCGATCCAAAAGAATCCGTCCGGTCCGATTTTCTCGATCCGGACCAACCGATACTTACTCCTTACAATAACAAGCCAAATATGATCGTTGAGTGCTTGTTATTGTAGCTTAAAGCCATCAAATTATTCCTATAGCTAATTCAATGCATGTATTTTTGGGACAAATGAGGTAAATATTTGATTTCACTGCCATTTAGCTAATCTAATTCTAGTACTCGAAGAACTGAAATCGATTTGGTATTAGTTCTCATATTTTGAAAACCATTTTGAACCGAATCAGACCGGTATATGTATAATATGAAATCTTAATCTTAAGCATAAACATTAATATTATGTTATTAATATAAACTTGCTTTCAAGGAGAAAAAGCATGATAAGAACTGGCTCTCTAATCTCAACTTATATAGTGTCACACATGCTAATAATAAATTGAAAAAATGGGACTAGACTCGACCAAAATAGAAAAAATCGAAAGTTCAAGTTTGAATGAAGAATCGGTTTGTATCGATCCTTAGCTTTTCAAAATCTGTGTATATCGGTTTGATTCTAAATTTTTTTAAAAGCAGGATCGAATCAGACTGTCTAGACCCATACTCATTAAGAATATGGTTGGATGAAAATATTTTAAAAGGAGTTATTAATTATTTGTGGGATATAACAAATAAATATAAAAATAAACAAAAAATTGATAATGTCAACAAAAAAAAGCTTCATAGCACAAGGAAGGGCCTTTGGCCACTAAGCCAAATGGCAATGGCTCGTGCTTTAGGACGAGAGGGGGCTGCAACACATAATGTTTTGGTGACAACGAGGTAGTTCGTGGTCAAAATGTGGTGGCAAAAACTTAACTTCGACGAGAGTGGTCAATGTCCTGGAAGCTTTGGTTGTAACGATCTAAGAAGCTGGAACCAACATCTAGTCTATACTCTAAAAGTATTAGTTAAGATTACAGTCAAAGTTGATTAGAATCATTACAAAGGGCTTCAACTTCTTTCTTAAAAGCATATTCAATCAAATTTGGGGCATTATAATCTTCTATTAAATCCTTGATGCCCCTATTTGGCCATTCTATCGCCGGTGGTATTGCTCAAGTGTAACAATCCCGACCTAATTTTGTTAGGGATGTTGTATGCAAAGTCTGTTTGGATGGACCTAATTTTGATGGAGCTAGACTAATTTAGTTGTATGCAAAGTCTGTTTGGATGTTGATTGGATAATCGGGCCCTGATTTATTAAATATTTGGTGATAAGATGTTATTTTAATCTATGGGCCTAATAATTTATGAATTAATCTTTGCATTATCCTACACATCACACACTATAATTTTTTTTATTTATTTTTATTTGTTTCTCTTATTAAATGTGTATTATATGGATGATGAATAAAAAAATATAAATGTTTCAAGAAGAGTAAAATAAAAAAAATTGAAAAAAAATTAAAAAAAAAATAAAAAGCACATTGGTGTGTGGTGTGTAGGATGATGCATATCAATGCTCATAATTTATTTAAAAGTTCGTTGATGTTTATAGGATGAATTGGGCTTCTCCTAGATTTAAATACTAGACTCAAATGACACATTTAGGTTGGGTTTGAATATACAATTCAAATGAGATAAGATGAGATGAGATGAGATGTTTTGAATAATAGTTGAATAAAATATTGTTAAAATATATTTTTTAGTATTATTTTTATTTTGAAATTTGAAAAAATTGAATTGTTTATTATATTTTTGTATGAAAATTTAAAAAAGTTATAATGATTGAGATGAAATGAGATAAGGATTTTGTGTAAACAAACGGAGCCTTAGATATCCACCCATTATACCAATTGTTCACATTGAATCACCTTAACCCTTTAGAGTTCCACCATTGCAACCATTTTTCCTCCAACTCCTTCACACATGGAAAATCCCTTAGGATAGGTTTGAATAGTGAGATGAGAATTTTTTGTTTTAGATAAAAGTTTAAAATATTATTTTATTATCTTAGAATTTGAAAAAGTTGAATTGAAATTTTAAAAAATTGAAATGGGATTTTAAAAAGTTGAATTGTTTATTATATTTTATGTGAAAATTTAAAAAAATTATAATGATAAGATAAAAATTTCGTGTCTTATCCCATTTGCCAAACCTATCCTTATTCTCTAAAAAAATCTACGTGCCCAACCTTTCTCGCTGTCTCTCTATTCCCTATTCATTGCATCGACCAAATGTTGCAACTCACGTCACCTCTTTCTTGTATTGTTTTCTCTCTCAACTCCCCCACAAATACCCCCTCTCTGCTCTCTCACATCTTTGCCTTTCGTAACCCATCTCACGACCTTCTTTCAAGCCTAACCTAACATTTCCTCTAACTAAGTTTCGTTTGGATCCCCAACTCATTCCAACTCATCTCAACTCATCATTACACATTTTTCAAATCTCAATACAAAATATAATAAATAATTCAACTTTTTTAAATTTCAGAACAACTTTCATATTAAAAAATAATATTCTAACAATATTTTATCATCTCAACTCAACTCAACTCAACTCACTTCAACACCCAAACACACCCTAATCTTCTCTTCTCTGGTTTTGTTTCATAGTCATCACTGCTGCTGCCAGTAGGCATGCTACCCATCCAATGCAGGTGAATTTTTTTAGAAACATCATTATCAAAGTGATAAAAAAAAAAAATGAGTAAAAAACACTTTGTTTGTTTTCAAGACCAAAACTCAAAATTTTGAAAACCCCTCATCCCATCATTACAACTTTTCCAAATTCCCATACAAAATAAAATAAACAATTCAACTTTTTCAAATCCCAAAATAAATATAATATTAAAAAATATATTCTAACAATATTTTATTCAACTTTTTAACTTTAATTCCATTTCATCTCATCTCATCTCTGAAAACAAACGAGACCGAAATGAAGAGTTTCACAAAAAATTACAAGAACAAAATGTTCATTTAGTGTTTTAATTAAATAGTGTACGTGTAAGGTTTAAGCAAATGTACAAATTAAAAACAATCTTTAAATATATACAAAATCTTTAGAGAATATTAGTGATGACTACAAATAAAAATATCATGGTCCCGTTTGGATAAAAGAAGTGTTTCATCTTATTTTATCTCGTTATTACAATTTTCTTCAATTCTCATACAAAATATAATAAATAATTCAATTTTTTCAAATACTAAAACAATAATAATATTAAAAAATAATATTTTAACAATATTTTATTCAATTTTCATCTCAATTCATCTCATTTCAACTCACTATCTAAATGACATTTAAGTAGATCTTCTTTATATTTTAAATGTGCTTAGAAGTATATATAATTTTTCTAATAAACTCCCTTCAAAACTATTATGCTCTCTATCAAAAACTTATGTATGAAAAGTATCAAGGTGAAATATTAATTTTTAGTTTGCTTGAAAAAATAGAATAGAAAAAAAAAAAATCTAGTTAGACTACAGACCCAACTCTAATTAAAGATAATTAAAAAGGGGTCCATCTGAAAAATTGTGTGCAATACACATGTGAGCTTTACCCCTTGATCCCTTAACCAACTGCCAAATAATTGATTAAGATTGCCAAGTGTTAAAAGAAGGGGACAGAGAATTGGCTAAAGCAAACCGCTTGAGAAATAATTTTTTCAAAGCCTTGGCGTCGTCCTTGGTTCCTACAACTCATTGAAGAAGTAGTCAATGGAAAACCTAGCTCAAATCACACGAAGATCACATTGTCATTCCTAAGGCTGAGCATCGACTCAATCGGAGTTCGAATGCCTTAATTCCTTATTAAATTTCGACTCTGTCGAAATTTGAATCTGAACTTCAACTCTGACTCCAATCTCTGAAGACTCTGCTCCGACAAGTTGATCCGACTCAAACTCTGTCGAAGTTCGACTCCGACTCCGACTACTGAAGACTTGTTGGGTGGAGTCAGATCTAACAACACCCAATCACAGATTCACAACTAGCAAAAAAATTACCAACCAATCATAACCACCAAATCATATAATCACAACCAAATAACCCAGTAAAATATCCAAATCACAAGTAAAATCAGATCGAGAGAGACAGATCGCGACAGGAGAGTGAGGGACTTTGGAGAGGCCGAGACCGAAAGGTAAAGGGTGAGCGACTTAGGAGAAGGAGTTGGCGGTGAGGGGCACACATAAGATTCAGAGTGAGAAATTAAGAATGAGATGACTGAAGGTCGGGTAGGGGGTAAAAATCCTAAGTCCCAGACCAAGTACAACGACACTGTTTTCAAAGTGTAAAATGACGCCTATTTTCAAAGTGTAAAACGACACCAATTTACTTGTTTTTTTTGCTGTGTTGGGCCATTTTGGGCTGAATCCGTTGGGATGCCTCAATTTTGGGTTTCTAAAGCATACTTCTTTCCTCAAAACCATATTTAGAGCTTGGTTTTCCTAAATCCTAAACTAAACCAAACCCTAAATTAATTTTAATCTTTATTTTAGCCACAAGTCTTTTTATTTATAATTTTTTTAATTTTTTCTTTATTAAATTTAATTGTTAGTATTGATTATTAACAATTTCTATTTAACTAGTGTCTAATTATATATTATTATACTATAGTTTTACATGTTATTAACTCATCATACTATTCTATACTAGTGTCTGACTTTTTCCTATTATAGACTTGCATTATAGTGTTTAATTGAATGTTATTATACAAAAGTACTACTTGTTATTACATTCGTTTCTAACTTATTTATAGCTTAATTTTATAATAGACTTAGTTTTATATGTTGTTATACTAGTGTTATTATACATTAATTATTATACACTATTAAGTATAAATTTATACATTAGTGTTCATACGTTAGCTGTAATGACACGACCTAATAATTTTAAAGTTGGAATATTGATAATTTTATTGGGCCCAAATTATATTTAATAGGTCATATTGGATAAGCCAATGAGCTATAAATTATTGAAATTGATTATGAGTTTTAATTAGATTCAATAATTATGTTAAATCTCACTTATTATTTATTAAACGAGTTAGACTCATTTTAAAATATAAAGATGCGACTATTAGAAATTTGTTTCAATTTAAAATCATCATTGATTGAAATCCTCTACATAGGCTTTGTCATTGCTGATCTTACATTGAATGAACTATTATTTCATGTTTTTAAATTCAAGCTCTCTTATTGAATGATCGTGACCGAGTCTAACTTGAATTTGAACTCGAACTCATCGGCATCCTATTCCAACAGAGATACAACTTTACAAGTCATCTTCATGTTAAAACTTTTTAACTGAGTCCAACTAAAACTATCGTCATCCTCTCCAAAATCTCTCTATAAATATTACCCTTCCACTTGTTATTTGGAAAAAAAACTATAAACCTCTTTGTCCAGCACCGTGATCGATTTTGTGTAAAAAATTTTAAAAAGCAACATGATGAATGATATGCTTGCAAATATCATGACATGCATGGTATATAAATACTGACTTCCAAATAACTAGCTTTAATAATAATATACATAGGGGTGTAAAATTTTCGATCTGAATTTGAAAAACCGTCCAGACCGAATGAGATCGAAAATTGGCTTGCTTGGTTTTAGTCCTCCATTTGGTGGATCGAATGGGTTTCAGTCTGGTCTCAAGATCTATGATTTTTGGACCAAACCGAACTATATAGTTTAAATATTATATATATAATATATTATTTTATATAATCATTGTATAAGTTAATTATGTATTTGTTATTTAATCTATTATCATTGACCATATAAAATATTAAATAATATATGCTATCAATTAATAACATATCATAAATCATATGATAATTTATGTCATTATATGTAGATACATTCATACATACTATACTATTTACACTTAATTAATTTTTTTATGCAATTTTTTTTAAATACCTAAGTTACAAGCAAGTATGAATAATATATGTATAATGAAATTGTTTGATATTCATTAACTATATATAAAATGTAAGACATTATTCATAATTATGTATACTAATAGGTTTGGATGTTGAGATATGATGAGAATTTTTGAAAATTTTGTGAATAGTGTTAAGATGAAAGTTTAAAATATTATTTTTTAATATTATTATTGTTTTGGGATTTGAAAAAGTTAAATTAAAATTTGAAAAAGTTGAATTGTTTATTATATTTTATATAGGAATTTGAAAAAGATATAATGATGAGATGAGATAGAGATGAGAAATCTCATCTCTCCCTCCAAACATAACCTAAAGAGTAAAGTCTAAGTTAATAAGTAGTAACTATCAATCTATCAACATCATAAATTTAATTATAGTTAAATATTTTTTAATGAGTTAGTTTCATAATCTACATTAATAATTCATTTATTTTTATTTTAGAAATTTTAATATTTTTTTATTAATTTATTTGCAAAAACAAAGATGAAATAAAATAAACAAATTAATTGATCGAAACGATTTACACCCTTTAATATATATATATAACTAGCTAATGTGTACTAATCTTAATTTTTAATCAAACTACTTATCTTATAGCGTTAATCAAATATTTTTGGGCATGATTGATTTTCTTTTATGGGCTCACATTCTCATTAGTCGACATTTTCATTAAATCCATAAAAGACAAGTCAAAAATATGATTTATGATTCAAGGACAGGAAGGAGATTTAAACACGAAAAGCAAGGGTATTATCGTGACACAAGTCTATGGTCCTTTTTGAAACATTTGGCTGAAGGCTAGATAGTATTGGCATTAGACTCGTCAAATACTAGCTAAATCTAAAATTTGATTAAGTTTACTCAAAATCAACTGTATTAGATTATTCAAACAATTTCAACTTAAACTGTGAGCTGCAGTAAATCGAAATGCAAAGTCAACTTGTGAGTTATTGTTCGCTAATTCATTCATATTTTCTCTCCCTTCTTCCATGTCTCCTTCTCTCCTTCAAAACCCGATTTCCTTCTTATTTTGTTCTCTTTGTTTTCACATCTTCTCTTCTTTATTTGGTTGATTCTTTATGTTTTGTATGGTCTATTTACAATCACGTCGTTATGGTCAAATTTGCAACCAACTTACATCCAGCCAATGGTTATGAACAAATTGGTTCAGGTAGTTGGGAAAAAATAATTTTAAGTAAAAATTAAATTATTAATTAATATATGAAGTTTATTTGTAAACTATTATAATTTTTTTTGTAAAATATTATTAAAATATATATTATTATATTATTATTTTGACTTTAAGATGGCTAGTCCAATATAGATTCATCTAGCCAAAGATTAAGGTTAGGTTTGGAGAGTGAAATGATAATTTTTTGTTTTAGACGAAAGTTTAAAATATTATATTTTAATATTATTATTATTTTGAAATTTAAAAAAATTAAATTATTTATTATATTTTGTATGAAAATTTAGAAAAATTATAATAATGAGATGAAAATTTTATATTTAGACTAATTAGTTACCAAACTTAACCTAATACTATAGCCAAAATTTAAAGTTGTAATCAAAATTTGGACTTTGGCATATTGTCAATTCTCTGACATGCTATACAGCTATGGTAGTTTCATTTTGAAAAAGTGTCATGATGGGTTTAAACACTAACCGGTTTGGATTGAGTAGTGAGTTGAGATCATCTTAACTCATTTTATTACTATTTATTATTATTTATAAATTTTAACTTACAAACTTTACTACTATTTATGAATTATCACAGATTAAAAACAAGTTTGGAGAAAACATTGAAAAAAACTGAGGAAGGGATAGAGTTATCTGGAGAGCAAAAACAACTCAGAAACTCATTACAAAGGTCGGTATCGAGTGGAGAGAGAGAGAGATGTGCGATAAAAGCGAGAGAAAGTAAAAGAGAACCGAGAGAGAGATAACAACTAAAAACAAAGTGCTCACCGAGAGGATAAGAAGCTCATTGAGAGAAGAGAACTTGCGACGGATTGGGTGGCCGAGTGTTCCTGGGTGTCTTCCGACAGCTTCCAGTGGTTTCCGGCGTACAATGGCGATATGGGTGTGAAGGGTTATTGACGTGGAGGAAGGAAATGCTATGGTTTGTGTTTTTGAGTTGGCAGGGGGGGAACAGGTATATGTGATTGAGCTGAATCGCATTTTTGTATATCTAAAATTAATACATTTTTAATAATTTAATTATTTAATTATTAGTTTTAGATGAAAGAAATGATTAAGAGGTTTAAATTCAAGATATAATTTAAATTGATTAATAGTATAATTTATTCTTGATTTTAATATTTGTGATTGGAGGGCTTATAAAATTGAAGAATCCCATTCTGAAAAGATATGCTCAAATATAAAAGGAGCCCAACATGAAGGACCATTGGCCAAATATAAGAAACTGGAGTATCAAGAGTCCGACCAAGTCAAAAATACGCATGTAACTATTTACAAGAGAGTAGGGATCCCATGTAGATATGTGACCATTTCAACTACAGAGTGCACTCCAAAAAATTCAGATTCACACCGATAGATTCTGCATCAGTTAAATGTAATGAATAATCCTATATATACCAGGTAACCCTCAATAGTTGGGGGATCTTATTTTTTCCTTTTGAATGCAAAATTGTTTTGAAGTTCTAACTGACTTAAGTATCGGAGTGTTCCTAGACGAACCAAGCCGACTTTGTTTTGATCCTTGCAGGTTAGCGGTTCAGATGGAAGTGAGAACTATAAGAAAATAGAAGAATATCTCGATTTGGTAAAAGAAGAGAGGGAGATGGCGGAAGCAAGGATGGTACAAGAAAAGATCAAAGTCAAGTAGTATTTCAATAAAAGAGTAAGACCTAGGACTTTTAAGGTAGGGGACCTGGTCTTAAGAAAAACTGGAGTAACCATCCAGGGAGAAGGAAAGATGGGGCCTC
Source organism: Pterocarya stenoptera (assembly GCA_003123785.1). Classification (NCBI taxonomy): domain Eukaryota; kingdom Viridiplantae; phylum Streptophyta; class Magnoliopsida; order Fagales; family Juglandaceae; genus Pterocarya; species Pterocarya stenoptera. Next base: position 49,837 of record QEOT01002644.1, read on the forward strand.
GTTGAGAAGGACACTACCTGGTAATAGCCAATAACAGGCCGGGGTCCTACCGACTAAAAGACAGCCAGGGCAATGAGCTACCCCACCCATGGAATGTGGAGCATTTGAAGAAATTCAATCAGTAGATTTGCAATATTTTTGTTAATTTCTGTCAAGTCCCATGTTTTCTATACTTAAGTTGTTACGCTTATGCTCGTCAATGATATTTTAATCGCCCTATTATTGTTCATAACATGTTCTGTCTCATTTGAATGGTAAGCACTCAACAGGAGTAAAACATCATGACAAGCAAGTATAAAAGGGCGCGTAGGTCCTCAGACCACGCCGACTCTTAAACACCAAAGATAAGCCATAATAGCTTGTGGTGCCAAGTATAAAAGGGCGTGTAGGTCCTTAGACCACGCCGACCCTTAAACACCAAAGACAAACCATAACAGCTTGTGGTGCGAAGTATAAAAGGGCGCGTAGGTTCTCAGACCACGCCGACCCTTAAATACCAAAGACAAGCCATAACAAATTGTGGTGCCAAGTATAAAAGGGCGCGTAGGTCCTCAGACCACGCCGACCCTTAAACACCAAAGACAAGCCATAACAACTTGTGGTGCCAAGCATAAAAGGGCGCGTAGGTCCTCAGACCACGCCATCCCTTAAATGCCAAAGGTAAAAGCTGGTGGCTATGGTGCTAAATAAAGAGGGAAGTGAGGAATAGATTCCCAAACAGTCAAAAGCAAAAACAAAAGCGATTCTAATGAAATTGCAAAATTCAGTATAAAGGGAAAGTATTTAATAAATGCATTACATCATAAGTCTTGATCCAATATCAAGAAGAAGGGTGTACATCGAAGAAAGAATGAAAACAAAAAAAAGAGTACATATATATGAAAGAAGCAGAGGAGTTATGAAGTTTCGTTAGGTGGCGGCAGAGAAGGAGTCCTTATGAAGGTGTCAGGCATCTCTTTCCGCTCGAATCTGTCAGCTCGCCGAAGGCTGTTCTCCTCAGGCACAAATAACTCCCTGTCCAAATTCACAAGGTCCGTGAAGGGATTAGTCAAGAGGAGGGATCTTAGCCTTAGGATGTCAGCACCATAGCCGAAACTAAAAGCACGGTTTCTGGGATTCACAAGAGGAGGGATCAAACTAAAAGCAAGTTGAGCACGCAAGCGCTCAACTTCAGCCCGGGCTTCGGCAAGCTTTTTCTTTTTCCTGGCCAGACTTTGGTCCCAGGCCTCCGCTTATAGCATATTTTTTCTAAGCTATTCGTCTACATCCTTGCGATCTGCCTTATATTTTTCGTGAAGCTCCTCAAGTTCTCGCAGATCCCCCTGCGCCACAGAGAGATCCAGGGTGGCAAGACGAGCCTTCTCCGTTGTAGCCGCCAACTGATGACATAGCTCCCGAGCTTGCTCCTGCGAACGAATCAACTCTTGGCAAGCTGAATCCCGATCCTGGGTAAGGGCCAAAAGTTCAGACTTGAAGGCAGACACATCAGCCTCGAACTTTTGTTGAACTTCGGAGAGCTGGGCCCTCCCCAAGTCCCTTTCGGATCGAAAAAGTAGCAGAGCATGAGCATCACGGTCCTTTTCCACTCGAGCAAGGCGTATAGATTCACGAAGTTGGTGAAGTCCATCCCCACGAATCTCCAAATCGCCTTGCAGCGAGTGGGAATACCCCTCCGACTACTCCAATTGGACTTCAGGTTCCTTCACCCTTTCTGACAGGGCGCCCAGCTTAGCCTTGTTCACTTACCATTCCCTGGCAGAAAGCTCTGCGGCTTCACACATCTTTTGTCGCTCGAATACTTCTTCTTCTTGGCGCTGTCTATGGGATCTGGTTTGATTATTTACATGGTTCTCACATGCCAACTGTAACCCATTCAGTAGCGAGTCGAGTAATGGATCCGTTTATCGAAGCACGACTGGCAGCAGCCGAGGAAAAGTTGAAGCAAGCCTTGGAGGCAGTGGAGGCCTTGCAAAAGGAGAATGACGACCTACGGCGGAGGAATGCTGAATCTAACAATACCGCGTACCCGCCCAAAGTGAACAAGGAGAGGGAGAAGAACCATCCAATATGGAGTCGAACCTGGGACGAATGGAGAAGGAAAAGATGAATGATGAATTGAAGGAACTAGTAGAGAAATATGAAGAGATGGCAAAGAAGATAGGAGGATCTTCCTCGGTCGAATGCCTGCTTGGCATGACAGATCTGCCATATAGCGAACGAATTATGGCCATACCTCTCCTACAGAAGTTCAAAGTGCCCCAGATAGACCTGTACGATGGATCCAAAGACCCGATAGATCATCTAGAGAACTTTAAAACCCATATAACACTCCACAACTTTCTCGGCGAGATAGTATGCCGGGCGTTTTCGTTAACTTTAAGAAGGACGGTGAGAGGATGGTTCGGAAATCTCCAGCCAAGATCAATCGACAGTTTCGAAGAACTGGCTAGGCAGTTCTTGACACAGTTCATGCCCAGCCGAAGGCGTAGGCGCCCAGTTGCCTATCTGTTAACAGTTAAGTAAGGAGAAGATGAAGACCTGAAGACCTACCTCACTCGTTTCAACAAAGAATGTTTAATGACGGACGACCAAGATGAGAAGATCACCTTGGCCGCCCTCCTAGGCGAGATATGGCCCCAGAGTCCTTTTATGGCGAAACTCGCCAGAAAGACTCCATCTACTCTCAGGGACTTCATGGACAAGATGGATGACTTTGTTAATGTTAAGGACACACTGCAGGCTTTGGTCAACCCAAGGAAGGCAAACAACAGGCCTGAAAAGAGGGGCGGACAAACTGATAGAAAAATTGGTGCTAGTCGGCAAGAGAAGCAGCAAGAGAAAAGGCTGGATTATAACCCCAGGCTTATACATAATAACTTAAATGTGTGGGAAGATGAGAAGGAAAGGGAAGAACATTGCCAAACCAATACGAGTGGACGTTACTGCAATACCACCAAACTGGGTCCCACTGGATTGAAGACTGCACGACCATGAAAAAGAGAGTGGCAGAAATGGTCGGAATCGGCAAGTTGGAACAAATGATAGCAGAGTGTGCAAAGCCAAGAAGGCGCCAGGAAGCTAGGCGAGAAACCATAAGAAGTAGGAGTCCTGAGCTACAGCACAGAGCGCCTAGCCGCCAAAATGATGGGAACAAGGCGCCCCTAGGGGCGAAAGGAACAGGCCACCCATAGGCGAAATTCGAATCATTGCAGGAGGATTTGCAGGAGGCTGTGCGTCCACATCCAGTCGAAAGGCATATGCACGTAAGGCCAGATACAAATAAATCTATGTGGCGGACAGAGCCACCAAGCAACCAAGGCTGGACGCTGACAGAATGGTGATTTCTTTCGGGGAGGCAGATCGAGAAGGGATATTATACTCACATGACGATGCTTTGGTAATCACTCTCGTGATAGCCAACTACACCATGAGGCGGGTACTGATTGACAACGGAAGCTTAGCTGATATACTATTCTGGGAAGCATTTGTGAAAATGGAAATCGATATCAGTAGACTAAGACCTTCCTCAACGCCGTTGAAAGGCTTTTCCGGAGACACCATCCTGCCCGTAGGAACTATCACCCTCCTGGTGACTGCTGGATCTAGGGCACGGACGGCTACAACCATGACCGACTTCTTGGTGGTAAAAGCGCGCTGTGCTTACAAAGCTATACTTGGGAGGCCAACACTTAACTAACTCCGGGCGGTGACTTCCACATATCACCATAAGATGAAGTTTCCAATTGACAATGGGGTAGAGGAGTCACAAGGCGAACAGACTCTAGCACGGGAGTGCTATGTGCAGGAGCTTAGGAAAGGTCGTGAGGAGGTGTGTACGATAGCAGAACGGGACGAGGAACTAATCCCTCTGTTCCCTTCCTCAATAACGACAACCCTAATAGAGGATGTGGAAGTCCGGGACAAGCAGAGCCAGTAGCACGCTGAGGTCAACGAGCCGTTACAACTCATAGCATTACACCCCGACCGCCTCGGGGTCGACAACACACATTGGGACTAATGTGCCACTTACGGAAAGAGAGGTATTGAAATAATTTTTAATCGAGTATAGGGATGTCTTCGCATGGAGCCACGAAGAAATGCCAGGTATAGATAATGAAATCATCAAGCATTGTTTGGGCATGGACCCAGCACACAAAGCCGTACGCCAGAAGAGAAGGTCATTTGGTGCAGAAAAGTATGCTGCCATTAAAGAAGAAGTAGAAAAGTTGCTCGCCGCCGGATTCATCAAAGAGTCTCACTACCCAGAATGGTTGTCCAATGTGCTTATGGTGAAGAAATGGAATGGAAAATGGAGAACGTGCGTAGATTTTACTTATCTAAATAAAGCATGCCCCACAGACAGTTTTTCCCTGCCACTCATTGACGTAATTGTGGATGCAACAGCAGGATACCGTATGTTGAGTTTTATGGACGCCTACTCAAGTTATAACCAAATACGGATGTACCCGGCGAAAGAAGAAAAAACCTCATTCATAACAGACCGAGGGTTGTACTGCTATCAAGTTATGCCATTAGGTTTGAAAAATGCAGGAGCAACATATCAAAGGCTAGTGAATCAGATGTTTAAGGAGCAGATTGGCAAATTCATGGAAGTCTACGTAGAAGACCTTTTAGTAAAAAGTAAAGAGCCCACCCAACACCTGGGCGATACAAAATGAGTCTGAACCCTGTGAAGTGTGCTTTCAGGGTAGAGTCGGGGAGGTTTTTGGGTTACATTGTATCTGAAAGAGGGATCGAGGCCCCCCTAGCAAAGATAGCTGTCATACTCAATATGAAGCCACCCAAGAACCTGAACGAAACCCAACAGTTGACGGGCAGGGTAGCCGCCTTAGGGAGGTTTATTGCTAGATCAACAGACAGATGCCTCCCTTTCTTCCAGGTATTGCGGAAGGTGCACCCTTGTAACGAAGAATGCAACGAGGCGTTTGAAAAGTTGAAACAGCACTTGGCCAGTCTGCCACTTTTAAGACAACCACAGAAAGGCGATGTGCTTTACGCCTACCTAGCGTTTCTCCAAATGCTGTGTCTATCGTCTTAGTAAAAGAGAAAGGAACAACTCAACATCCAATGTATTGCACTAGTCGAGCCCTCAAACGGGCCGAGGTAAGATACCCAAAGATCGAGTTGCTAGCCTTTACCCTGGTGACGGCGGCTAGAAAACTCTACCCGTATTTCCAAGCCCACATCATAAGAATACTTATGGAGGCCCCACACCATAAGAAAACTTTGAAGAAACCAGACGTTTCGGGAAGATTAATTGGGTGGTCAACAGAACTAAGTGAATTCGATCTAGAGTTCGAGCCAAGGAGGTCGGTCAAAGGACATGCACTGACAGGTTTTGTAGTAGAATTCTCAGGTTTCCCCCAGGAAGACACGGTGGTCCCAACGAGAAAGCCATGGGTACTTTTCGTTGATGGCTCATCCTACAAAACGGGTGGAGGTTTGGGGATACACTTGGTAGACCCCGATGGCCAATGGCAGTATTATATGGCGACGTTGACTTTTAAGGTAATGAACAATGAAGCAGAATATGAAGCACTCGTAGCAGGACTTTCCATAGTCGCCAAGATGGAGGCAAACAAGATAGAGGTCAAGTCTGATTCTTAAGTAGTTGTAAATCAAGTTCAAGGCATGTATGCAACAAAAGGACAAAAATTAAAGAATTATTTGGAATGTGTGTGGGAAGCACAAGACTACCTCTTGTATTTCAGCATAACTCAGATCCCGATGGCAGAAAACGAAGTGGCGGATAGGTTGGTAAGGACAACATCAGGGATGGAGGAAACACATTTTCCATGGCAAGTGGAACACAGAATCATTGAAGTCCCATACATTGGGATAGTGGTAGGCGTTCTGAGTACAAGCATCCCTGAATGGGCGAGCGAAGCGGTCAAATATCTAGATGAGGAAAAGCTTCCAGAGACGAAGGAAGATGCGAGAAGAGTAAGGAGGAAGGCGGTTAGGTTCCTACTCATTAACGGGGTCCTTTATAAAATGGGCTTATCTGCCCCATTACTGCGATGCATTTCCACCCAAGAAGCTCAATATGTCATGGCAGAAATACATGAAGGAATATGTGGAAACCATTCAGGTGGAAAGACTTTGGCAAGGAAGGTGATGACCGTGGGATACTACTGGTCCAATGCATTGATGGATGCTCAAGCATTCAGTAGGAAGTGCGCGGAATGCCAGACGCATGCACAAATACAGCACGCCCTTCGAGAAAAGTTAACATCCATGACCATGCCCTGGCCCTTTGCTCAGTGGGGCGTAGACCTGGTTGGGCCCTTTTCGCCAGGAAGAGGCGGGGTGAAGTTCATGGTTGTAGTTGTAGATTACTTCGCTAAATGGGCCGAATCAGAGCCACTTGCGTCCATAACAAGCAGGACTATGACGAAGTCTCTATGGAAGAACATTATTTGTAGGTTCGAGATCCCTCAAAGCATAATAACGGACAACAGGTGTCAGTTTGACTCAGACCATTTCAGAGAGTAGTGTACGGAGTTGAAGATCAAAGTGAAGTACTCCTCACCAGGCCACCCCAGGCAAACGGACAGGCAGAAGCTAAAAATAAGGCATTACTCTCGATCCTAAAGAAGAAAGTTGCAGAGAAAAAGGGAGAATGGGTAGAGGAGTTGCCCGGCGTACTTCGGGCATACAGGACATCGGCAAAAACTCCAAAGGGGGAATCCCCATTCACACTAGCGTATGGATGGGAAGCTGTAGCGTATGAATAATCCTATATAAAATAATCCTAATGAATAACCCTCAATAGCTGGGGGATCTTGATTTTTTCCTTTTGAAAGCAAAATTGTTTCGAAGTTCTAACTGACTTAAGTATCGGAGTGTTCCCAGGCGAACCAGGCCGACTCTGTTTTGATCCTTGCAGGTTAGCGGTTTATATTGTAAGTGAGACACGTCCTTTATAGTGATTTTAATATTTATTTATTTTATATGTCTAGATTGTCTAGTTTTATTTTTGTCTTTACTTATTTATTTATTTTTGTTTTTGTTTGTTCCTCATAGCATAGGCACGAACCACCCAGTCGAAGCTCACCCAGCTGCCATCACCGCCGTAAGTCACGCACAAAGGAAAGAATATATAGTTCTTGGTCATGATCACAATGAGAAATTGGCCATCTCGATCGCTTGGTAGTGTACGTAATCAACATGCGCCTGAGAACCCATTCTTGATCACAATGTGCAAATATTGCTACTTACTAATCGCACTGATATTAAAGAACGAAGCAAGGAGATTGAGATTCAAGCAAATTTCATCAATTGATCAGTAATGGAGCATGCTCTTTCGAAAGAGCATATCTGCCACCAAATTCATGTGTGGATCGATCATTGGTGAACGTGTTGTGAAAAACGATAATAATAACGTAAAACAAACGCACACAAGAAGCAATCACACACGACACAATGATTTACGTTGTTCGGCAAATTGCCTACGTCTACGGGAGCTGCAGAGGATTTTCATTACTTGAGGAATCACAAATACATTGATTGGGCGACTACTGTTCAAGCACAGTGTGGCTACAAGTCAAAAAAATAACATTATATATGTCATGCGGCGGAAACCCTAATTAATTCAGAATTAGCTATGTTCGCTCGAGCGGCGTGTCGAGTGAACATGTTTCCCGCAATAGCTCGAGCCATGAGTCGAGCGAATCTTCAAGCGGACCACTCTGCCTGACTTCGCTCGAGCTGTCTGTCGAGCGATATTCGAGCGGACCAATCTGCCTGACTTCGCTCGAGCGGTGGACTAGTTTCCATAATACTTAACAATTCTCCCACTTGGAGACTGGTACACCCATAATATCGCCCTCTGTCTTAAACATGATATTCTCCACTTCTACAACTCACTGCCCATGTCTTCATGCTAGAAGACCAACTGAAGTTGCGCACAATTTCAGTTTCTCAAGTGTAACACCCTTTGTCAACATATCAGCAGGGTTCTTACTTCCACAAATTTTCTCAAGCAACAACTATCCGTCATCCAACAATGACCGTATAAAGTGATATCTGATCTGAATGTGCTTTGTCCTGGAATGAAACGCTGGGTTCTTGGCAAGGAATATGGCACTCTGACTGTCACTGTAAAGAATGCCCTTCTGATTCTTTTTACCCAATTCCTCTAAGAAGCCCTATAGCCAAATCATCTCCTTTGTAGCTTCTAAAACTGCAATGTACTCAGTTTCTGTTATGGACAAAGAAACTGTCTTCTGTAGATTAGAACCCCATGAAACTGTAGTGCACCTAGGGTGTAGACAAACCCTGTGGTACTTTTTCTGCTATCAACATCTTCAGCTAAATCAACATCAACATATCCCTGCACTTCTAAGCCCTCTTCTGAGAAACACAAGTACGTTTCTGAGGAACCTTTTAGGTACTTCAAAATCTACTTCACTGCTTCCTAATGTTGTCTTCCTGGGTTACTCATGTATCTACTCACAACTCCCACTGTATGGACAATATCTGGTCTAGTGCAAACCATAGCATACATAAGTGAACCAATAGCTGAGGCATAAGGAACCTTACTCATGTAGTCTTGTTCCTCTTCTGACTTTGGTGCCTGATCCTTGCTAAGTCTGAAATAACTACCCAAGGGTGTGCCAACTGGTTTGGCCTTGTCCATATTAAACCTGCTAAGTACCTTTTTCACATACTCAGCCTGAGAGAGTCTCAACGTGCCTTTGACTCTATCTCTAACAATTCTCAAAGTCCGTCATTGCAAAGTCCTCTGACATCTGCTTCTTCAGATTGTTTGTCTCATCGATACTATCCCCTGTAATAAGCATGTCATCCACATACAACAACAAGATAAGATAAGAATTGTCAAACTGTCTGACATAGCAGCAGTGATCGACCTGACATCTGATGTACCCTGCCCTGCACATAAAACTGTCAAACTTCTTGTACCACAGTCTAGGAGCTTGATTCAGACCATACAAGCTCTTTTTCAGTCTATAAACTGAATCTCCTTTCCCTGTACTACAAACCCCTCAGGTTGGTGCATGTAGATGTCTTCTTCAAGGTCTCCATGAAGAAAAGCTGTCTTCACATCTAGCTGCTCAAGAAATAGATCTTCAGTAGCAATCATAACCAACACTAACCTGATGGTGGTGATCTTTACCACAGGAGAAAAAATCTCAGAGTAGTCAATACCCTGCTTCTGGTGAAAGCCTTTTACAACAAGTCTAGCCTTGTATCTCTTACTGCCATCATGCTCAGTCTTTACCCGGTACACCCATTTGTTGTGCAATGCCTTCTTCCCTAATGGAAGTTTTGTCAACTCCCATGTCTGATTCCCTAACAAGGAATCTATCTCATCTTTCATGGATAGCTCCCACTTGATAGAATGTTCATCTTGCAAAGTTTTCTAGTAGCGCTGCGGTTTTCCACCATCTGTCAACAGAATATAATTCAAAATAGGTGTAAAACGCTGTGAAGGACGAATAGTCCTAATTAACTTGCAAACTGCAGCTGTAGGAGTGGACGGCCCTAGATCTAACTGAGGAATAATAGGAGTAAGTGTGCTGGACCCACTCTCCCCGTCACTCACATCTCTGCACTGCACTGTGACCTCTGGTAGGTCATCCAGTCTCACAAAATCAGACTCCTGAGGGACTTCTTCAGCAACTGTACTAGTCTTATTCTTGTATATAATCTTCTCATTGAATATCACATTCCTGCTTCTTATAATCTTTCGATCCTGATCATCCCAGAAACGATAACCAAATGCCTTGTCTCCATAGCTAATAAAATAACATTTCCTTGACTTAGTCTCAAGTTTACTACGAGCATCAGGATCAATAAGAACATAAGAAAGATAGCCAAAAGTTTTAAGGTGAGAAAATTTGACATCTTTCCCGCTCCAAGCCTCCTCAGGCAATCCACAATCCAACGGAACTGATGGCCCTCTGTTTATCAAATAGACGGCTGTATCTGCCCAGAAAGTAGGTGGTAACCCAACATGCAGCCTCATGCTTCTAGCACGCTCATTAATGGTTCTGCTCATACGTTCAGCAACTCTATTTTGCTGTGGTATCCCAGGAATGGTCTTCTCCATTCTGATACCATGAGTCGCACAATACTCATTGAACCCACCATCAATGTACTCACCACCATTGTCAGACCTCAAGCATTTCAGCTTCAAGTCTGTCTCTGTCTCAACCATGGCCTTCCAAATTTTAAACACATTAAATACCTCAGATTTATGCTTCAAAAAATAAACCCATACGTTTCTGCTATGATCATCAATGAACGTGACATAATAACGAGCATCTCCAAGGGATGCCACTGGGGAAGGTCCCCACACATCTGTGTGCACAAGATCTAGTTTTCCTGTCTTCAGTGTTCTACCACTTTTCAAGAAACTGACCTTCTTCTGTTTTCCCTTAATGCAACTTTCACACATACTGAGATCAACTGACTTCAGTTCTGGTAGCTTGCCTCTAGACAGAAGTTCTTTCATGCCCTTCTGACTCATATGGCCAAGCCTG
>QEOT01002644.1:69309-90695 GCA_003123785.1 Pterocarya stenoptera
GTTGGCGCTCCCCTTTGAGCAAAAGGTGAGCGAGTCTGCCACTCTAAAAGAAGAGGTTTCTCCTTCTCAGAATTTGGTTGGTAATGGCTGCGGTATTAGCGATGCCCAATTACTTGAAACAACCACGAACGATAAACTGAACTGCACCGTTACTGGAAATGTCATTTTCGAGTCGCAGGTCGCGGCTGCAATAGCTGCACTGCATGAACGGGCTTTGCTTGAAGAGAAGATCAAGGGTTTACGGCTTTCTCGACCACTTTCGTAAGTATCGACAGTATGTTACTATTCTTTTTTATACCTGTATTGTTCTTTATTTCGATTTAAGAACAAAAGATACCACTAGCCACTACCCCTCTTTGGCATCCGAGAACTTTATTGAAAGCTAATAAAAAGTAGGGGGATAATTCAAAACAAGAGAGATAATTGAAGGTAGGGTTGTCATAAAAAAACAGAGAGATAATTTAGGCCTCATTTGGTTACATAAATGAGATGAGATGAGATAAAAGTTGAAAGTTTAATAAAATATTGTTAGAATATAATTTTTTAATATAATTTTTGTTTTAGAATTTGAAAAAGTTGAATAGTTTATTCTATTTTGAGTTGAAGCTTGGAAAAGTTGTATAATTATATGAGATGAGATAGTTTCATCCATGTAACCAAATCAGGCCAATGTAGTGGGATAATTCGAATGAAGTGTAATAATTCAAAATTTTTTTTATTTTATTTTATTTTATGTTCTAGCAGTTTTTATTGGCACAATTTGCTGTAGGATGGGTGTAGGACATAATTTGTTTTTTCTTATTGGCCCCAAGTGTCCAAGAACTAAGTCCTGACTAATGCCTGGGTGTATAGGCCCTCGGCAAGGAGTTTATTGTAAGTGCATCTTTGATAATTCAAGAGAAGGTCTTCTCTCTCCTAAAATATTCTCTCGGCACATTTCTTCTTTCTTTGGAATTTTTTTTTTCTCACTGTTGGTAGTGGTGTGTTAGTGGCAATATCTCCTTGAGGAGATTAGTGTATTAGTTCAATCTGAGTTACCGTTTTGGTTGGCTTTGATGGGGCTGTGCAGAGAGGTTGTTATTGATCAGAAGGTATTTGAGTTTAGAAAGGAGAATGAAAGGTGGTGGAGAATCATAGAGAGAAGTCGTCGCATGGTAAAATACATCTCCTTGGATCATGAAGCCTTGGGGTGGTTGGGTTCTATGGTGAGGGAATGTGTAGCTTCTTTGGGCTCTTCAGAGTTCTTGAGAGCTCGTAGAAAAGGAAATAATGTGTTAATGGTGAGGAGGGGTTGTAATAATAATGGTAGTTTTATCTTCCTTTCTGAGTTTGGGCATGAGAAGAGGAGAGGTCTGATTGTGGTGTCGGAAGGAAGGAAGGGGGAGGGAAGGGTGGAGGAACTTTGGAGTTACATTGAAGGAGCTCAGTCCAATGTCCTCTGTTTCGAGTTACATCGGTGTAACAATGCTATCACGTCACTTCAATCAGGTTCTCAGGTGCTATCTTCTCCTCCCGAGCTAGAAAACCATATAGTACAGTACTATGAGACCCTTCTCATAGAATCGGTTCCTTGGAGGCCGAAGCTTGATGCTTTGCATTTTGAGGCAATTGACTTGCAAAGTGTGAGTGTTTTGGAGAGACATTGTTGAAGAAGAGATTTACAAGGTCATATCTGGCATGGCTAAGAATAAAGTGCCGGGGTCGGATGGTTTTTCAATGGGTTTCTTTCAAACTTGCTGGGACATTGTGAAATGTTATGTTGTGCAGGTTTTCAGTGAATTTCACTCTTTTCAAAAGTTTGAAAAATCCTTTAATACGACTTTTATTGCTCTCATTCCCAAGAAACATGGGGCTTTGACTATTGAAGACTTTAGGCCTATAAGTCTGGTTAGTAGTGTATATAAGATTATCTTAAAGGTTCTTGCTAACTGGCTTGGCCCGGTGTTGGAATAGATTATTTCCAAGTCCCAGAATGCATTTATTTGTGGGAGACAAATTCTTGATTCAGTACTTATTGCTAATGAGTGCTTGGACTACAGATTGCGGGAGGGAGGTTCAGGTCTTCTGTGCAAGCTTGACATGGAGAAGGCATATGATCATGTGAACTGGGAATTTCTCTTATACTTGCTTAAGAGATGTGGTTTTGAGGATAGGTGGATTGCATGGATGCGTCATTGTATTTCAACCGCTTGGTTCTCAATTCTGGTTAACGGCACACTTGCTAGTTTTTTTGATAGTTCGCGGGGATTGCGGCAGGGAGATCCTCTTATCTCCTCTTCTATTTGTTATAGTTATGGAGACTTTAAGTAGGATGGTGCATGCTGCTATTGGGGGAGGTTTCTTATCAGGCTTTCAAGTGGGCAATGGTTTTGGTGGCCCTATTATTATTTCGCATCTTTTTTTTGCAAATGATACGTTAGTTTTTTGTGAAGCGTATAGTAGCCAGATCCAAAATTTACGAGCATTGTTACTTTGCTTTGAAGTTGTGTCAGAATTAAAGGTGAATCTGGGCAAGTCTAAGATGGTTTCTGTGGGTGCAGTCTCTAATATCCTTAGCTTAGCTAGTCTTCTGGATGGTAAGGTGTCCTTTTTCCTAATGAAATATCTGGGCCTTTTGTTGAGAGCAACCTTCAAGAATAGAGTTATATAGGGTGGGGTTGTGGAGAAGATAGAGAAAAGGTTAGCTGGTTGGAAATGGATGTATTTATCAAAAGGGTGTCATCTCACGCTTATCAAGAATACTATCACTAACCTCCCCACTTTTTTTTCTCTTTGTTTCGCATGCCTGTAGGGGTGGCGAACAAAATGGAGAAACTCTTTAGGGCGTTCTTATGGGGAGGCATGGGGGAGAAAAAGAAATTTGGTTAGATGGAAGACTGTATGTGCCTTAGTTGTGAATGGGGGGTTGTGAGTGTGTAAATTGAGAACTTTTAATAAAGCATTATTGGGAAAATGACTTTGGAGATATCATTTGGAGGGGGGAACATTGTGGAAGGATATTATTGACGCTAGATACGGTGTCACTTGGGGTGGTTGATGTTCTAAGGAAGTGAGAGGGGGGTATGGTGTGGGTTTATGGAAGTATATAAGGAAGGGATGTCCATGTTTTGCAAATCAAATTCGTTTTGTCTTTGGTGAAGGCATTCGAATAAGTCTTTGGCGGGTTGTGTGGTGTGGAGACCACGCATTGGAAAGGGCTTTTCCGGCCTTATACCGTATTGCAGTTAATAGGGAGGTCTTAGTGGCCGACGTATGTTTACTTTCTCAAGGTGAGCACCAATGGAATATTCTTTTTAATAGGGATTTTCATGATTGAGAATTACCTATTGTTTCATAATTTTTCAGCTTACTATATTCCACGGAGATCCTAGGGCATAGCGAGATAGTTTGAAGTGGAGGTCTAATAACCATAAGATATGTACAGTTAAGGCGTATTATAATATCTTGACAACACAACTTGATATTACTCCATTTTTTTGGAAGAATATTTGGAGGTCTTGTGTGCCTACTAAAGTAGCTTTTTTTGTTTGGAGTGCTGCGCTTGGGAATATATTGACAACGGACAACTTAAGGGAGAGAGGATGTGTAGTGTTGGATTGGTGCTACATGTGCAAGAAGAATGTAGAATTTGTGGACCATCTCTTACTACACTGTGAGGTAATAAGGGTGTTGTGGGATGAGATCTTTCTAAGGGTTGATGTTGCTTGGGTTATGCCTATGAGGGTAGTGGATTTGTTGGGTTGTTGGTCAAAGATGCAAGGCTGCCATCAAGTGGCAACAGCGTGGAAGGCGATTCTGTTGTGTATTATGTGGTGCATTTGGACTGAAAGGATTGCGCGTTGTTTTGAAGATAAGGAACGCACAATGACCGAGTTGAAGAATTTTTTTCTCCACACTCTAATGTGTTGGTTTTCCGCTATTGTATTGCATGGGGATAATGTTCAGGATTTCTTGTCTTTAATTTATCGTTTTTAGAATGTATTTAGGAGTTCTTATATATATTTAAGCGCGTTGTATTTAGGAGTTCTTGTGTACAAGGGCTATACCTATTTCATTCATATATATAATATCTATCTTTTACTGATAAATAAAAAAATAATTCAAGAGAAGTTTTCCAGCCAATGGCCCCTAGAAATTTTTTGCACCCAAGAGGACTTGAATCTTAGACCTGGAGGGAGCATACCACCAAAACCAATTTCTTTACCACTTGAGCCAACCCCTAGGGGTTAACTATTCGGTGTAGGACATAAATTCAATAATGTATGCATCAATAAAGGACGCTTGCGTGATTAAATTAAGAGAAGTATTGAGGGCTATTTAACAATTTTACAACATTTTAACATTAACATATCTTTATTGCCTTCTGCCTCGTCATTGCTTCCTACAAGAAGGTAGGGTGGTGGACATACATTTTGAAAATGTATACATCAACAAAGGATGCTTGCATGATTAAATTAGCAGAGTATTGTGGTTCATTTAACAATTTTACCAACATTTTTATATCATTTGTTTTGTATTTACTACTTTCTTGCTCCTTCATTGTGTCCTACTTTTTTGTAGAATTGTCATGTTTTTGTATTAGGTGGTAAAATATTGTGTAGGATTAGGGTTATATTGAGCTGAGCTGTGCCAAGTATCGGCTGTTCGAGCTGGACTTGACAAAAATATATCTAGGCTCTAGCTCATCAAGTGCGAGTTGAGCTCCAAAAGGTTGTTCAAGCTTAGTTCAAGTAGTATTAGCCAAGTTCAAACTCTAGCTCAAGTGAGATTAGTTTACAAACACAAAGAAGAAAAAAAAGCTCAGATTAAGGATTACTCAAAAATTGCAGTTAACATGAACAACAATAAAAGAAAACATAGATCGATTGTCATAAACAAAAGCCAGCAGACCTACTTCGAACCTTGAATCAATTACCTGCTTGAAGACTCATTTTGGAGTTCATACAGACCATTTCTTACCAAAATGTTGAGGACATTGGTGACAAAACTAAATCCATTTTTTAATGGTCAAAACATAATCTCATCGTAAATTTTTTCCCAATATTTTGTTTTTTTGGTGAACTTGTACCATTTTCATCTTTTATAAAGTTTTTGTCGTGAGCAATCTTTTCTTTATTAACATACAATATTCTCATAATATTACAGCTTTTATTATGTTTTATAAATGGAAGTGTGAATGTGAGAAATATAAAAAAAGAGAGGGAAAAAGAAAGAAATAATAATTTTTTTTAGGTTTATGAATATTGCAACCCAAATGTAGAGAAGTGTTGTAGCTCATATGGCTTGCATTAACTTCACATAACCCATTGGAGAGCGTATTTTGACATGTTAACCATTTTGCATTTATGTGCAAAATGGCTAAGCCATTGTGAACCCTCTTATGAGCTTTAAACAAGTTGAGTCAAGCAGATTTGTGTTTTATTTACGAGTTTAATTGAGTTGAACTGAGCTTATGGCAGTTTGACTCATTTAATGTTCGAGCCAAAATTCTTGTTCAAGTTCAACTAATTTGTCACATGAACCATGCTCAAGCTGAGTTCAAGCTATTCCTGAAGAGCTTGGTTCATTTACTGCCCTATTTAGATTGATTGGAGTATGAGAATGATTTGGGCCGTATCCTATTTATTAATTTGAATGTCTAATAAATGTTACATTCTTGTATCAACTTGGATCAATATTTTAAGATGGTGCCTAAAATGTGATCAAACCAATATTTAACAGTCTCTTTGATGGATGGCATTGATCGGGTTATATAATTTACGTGGTTTTGTTTGTGTAAATTGGCTTCCAAATATCCTGTTTTAGTTCATTTTATATCTAATTACATGGAGATAGCAGATATATATTGTATCCAGGTTTATCCATCTGATATACCTGTTCATTTTTTACCTATTTATTGTGGTCCTGCATGATTTTTGATCATTGATGTAATGCTGGACAATGTGTCATTATATTGATATGTTCCTGTTTGACTTTTGGTTTTAAGATCTTCTTCTATAGTACAGTTACAGTCTTGATAGATATACCAGTTTTCAGTTTTCATAATAATGAATGCTGAAGCGAACTCCTTTCTACTTGTAGATTTGCTGAGCATGATTATGTATCACAGAGAGCTGATGAGGAGCGGATAAGACGTCCTAATTACAGGTCCATAGTTGAGCATGATGGACTTCATCAGCAACGGTTTTCTAATCAGGTTGACAATATCATAGCTTTTTTTTATAGTAGCAGGAACTTATGTGCTAACTGTATATTGTTTGGTTTGCAAAAAGTGGTTTGGCACTGGAAATCTTTTGTTTCCCAAAAACTATTTATGTTGATTATGACAATTTAGTCTTCAGAAATCAATTCAAGTGTGATTGCTTTCTACTGATCTTTGAGCTTTGAGAACTTTTGTGGTGTTTCTTATATGTGGGAACTCTACCTAGTTGGCTGAGAGGAAAGGGTTGGGAAAGATTGGAAGGAAAGTAGTGGATGGGAGAGGATGTTTCCTTAAGACAGAGGGAACATCTTTCCATGGGGCTCATTATTTTTTTACTTATAAAAAAAATAATAAGTGGATAAAAATATTTTTTGGTGGCTGCTTTTCTAATCTCTTCCCCATGTTGAACCAAACAAGTGAAATACATATCCTTTCTTTTCTTTGTTTATATCTTTCCTTCCTCCATACACAGCAAAGGAATAACAGCACCCATTCCCATCTTCTCTATATTTCCATGCCCTTATCCTATCCCTTCTCCTGCCAAACAGTGTTAAATCATTCCACATTTTTTAAGAATGGTTTTTTGTTTGCTTGTTTTTCCACTTCTTTGGGTTCAGTCTGATAAAGTATGAACATGGATGGTACTTATAAAAAACAAGTATGAATATGTACAGTAGGTTATACAGCAAAGGAATTGCTGTTAGAAATATGAACAGCCCTATTTTAACTGAAGCAGCTGCAACACAATTGTAGACTTAAAACACATAAACCTTGGCCACTTGCTGCTATTTCACGGTGCGTCCGTCTTAA
Source organism: Pterocarya stenoptera (assembly GCA_003123785.1). Lineage (NCBI taxonomy): Eukaryota > Viridiplantae > Streptophyta > Magnoliopsida > Fagales > Juglandaceae > Pterocarya > Pterocarya stenoptera. The sequence continues at coordinate 76,322 of QEOT01002644.1, forward strand.
TCATCCACAATATTTTTTAGTATTATTTTTATTTTGAGATTTGAAAAAGTTGAATTGTTTATTATATTTTTATATGGAAATTTGGGAAAGTTGTAATGACTGAGATGAGCTGAGATGATATGAGATAAGAGGTTTGTGTAAACAAACCCAGCCTTATTGTCATAACTTCAAAATTTTCTGTTTATGCCAGGAACCAAACAAGACTAAAACTAGAGAGGAGTTATTGGCTGAAGAAAGGGACTACAAACGCCGAAGAATGTCATATCGTGGAAAAAAGGGGAAGAGAACAACGCTACAGGTAAGAACAACTTTATGCTTGGTTGTTGTTTTACACAACTGCAAACTTTCAAAGGCATCATCAGTCAGGTGAAAAAGTTTTTGGAAGGAAACCAAGTTAAATTATTAATTGTGCATTTATTGTCAATAACTTTCTACCATGTGCAAATTTCAGTGATATATGAGATCTACATAGTAATGATATCAACAAGATGTTATTATGATGCATTTTGAATTGATATCATTAAAGCTTAGATTGTGTAGCTTAAATGTTAGTATTATTTTCTGTATCATAAGTTGTGGATTAAGTGAATAGAGGTACGGGTAACATGGGTAGAAATGGTCAGAAATACTAGAAAAGGATATGTTAAATAAGAGACAACGAAGAGTAGATGTTAGGTAAGATCTTTGGCATAAAAGAGTAATGTGGTGGTTCTCCATTAGTTAAAATGGTTCCGTTCTTTATAAGAATTTGCTCAGCTGAGTTAAATAGAATATATGATATGGTTGTGTTAAATTACAGTCTTTCAATTACACTCGTACTTGTAAAAAAGAGTCGGCATTTCAATTACATTTTCCAATTATGTGTTGTGTGTGAGCTCCTTTGATATAGATAACTGGGTGTTGTTAGACCATGAGAAGACAGTGACAAGAAAGGGTTTTAACTGTCAGTCTTCTCATGGTCTTCGAATGTGTGGGCATTGCATTCCTGTTGAATACACTACATTAAGCACAACTGAAACAAATCCTCCAAACTTCTATATTTTTATGACTCTGCAACGACCTCTGCCAAAAAGCCAACAATTCCACCAGTTGGGGCATTACCCACACAATCAAAAAGGTACTGGAAATCATAACTCCCTAACCACCTCACAACGAAGCAAGAAATGATAAACTCTTTCCCTCGCTTTGCTTAATCATATAACACCACTCCAAGACTACGATTTGCATCTTTCATAAATTATTTAGCGTTAATTTACGAAAGAGCATTGGTCTTGGGGTATGCTCCTCCAAGTCTAAGGTTCAAACTTGTGGGTGCAAACAATTCCTAGGGGCCATGTTCCTTGTTTAAAAACTGATGATTTACCCAATTTGTGTGATGGGGCGTGTTACAGGGCTGGTAGCCCATCTCTCTTTAGCTTTAATACTTCCAGGATTTCCTTGCACTTTTCTTTTGTACTACAATTATGCCTCTTTCTCCTTTCTTGATCATTTGTAAATTTCATACTTCTATAAAAACTTATCTTCCCTAATTTCATCTTACTACTTATTTCTCCAAATACTCTTCCAATGAAATGGCACACCAACTTTGGGGGATGAGTGTGTTGTAGAAGGACGACCTCGATAATAACAATGGAATTCCTAATGCCTAAAAGTAATAATTAATTGAATATATTGTTAAATTAGCCACATAAATTTTAAGCATTTTAGGAATCTATTATGTGATGGGAACTTCAATCTCTGCAGGTCGTTCATTGCGTAGGCCATGTGTAAGCATTACTTTGATGATCACTGCCTATTTTTTTTTAACTTAATTGAAAAGGTTTTTAGAAAAACAAAAAAGATGTAGCCCAAGTACACAGGATTTCTACAGGAGGAATGATTAAATAGAAATACAGAAAGATACAAGAAAATCATGGAAACTCAACCTGCTAAAATACATAGGGGCTGCCTAGAAGGAGAGTGTATTGAAAACGAAAATTTTAACCTTCCATTGTCCTTTGGCAATCCTCAAAACTTCTATCATTCCTTTCCCTCTAAATACTCCACGCCAGGCAAATAGGGATCGCTTTCCGAACTGCTGCAGTTTGTGGGTAGCCATATAATTGCCTCCAATTGGCAAAGAGATAAACTATTCTTCCTGCATAACCTAAACCAACCCAGCCTCTACGGAAATAAGTCGTTACACAAAGCTCATAATTCTTTTAAGACTTTTTCATAATGCTTTGGGCTCAATGACTTCTCCTACACACTTGACACCAGTGTGACCCGAGTTGCTCTCGGACTCAGTCTTGTTGGCCACAAGAAAAGTCCCATGAGGTGTGATCACTTCTGGGATTGATCTACCCAATTAACTTTGGGTGCACTTGGTGTAGAGATCATCTCTTGTGATGATGAATAATAATGTGGTTGCACTCCACTCATGCATTCCATGGCTGTGGATCCAAGATTTTGAGTGATCATTCCTTCATTCATTTATTGCATTCACATGATGGCCAAGCATTTCTTTCATTCTTTGGAAATATGTACATTATGATCCTTACCTTTACCTTACGTTGAACATTCATGATGGGGTAGAAATCCCATAACCTTTGAGAACTTTAAAATTTTCATCTTTCATGGAAAAGCTTGTAACTTGCACTCTTTGAAAACTTGGGAAAATAACTACTTAACTTTCAAGAGAAAGTTCATTGATATCATTCTTTGAGAACATTGCTTTTTTAGAAAACCTTTTGGTTTCCTTTTTATATTTCTTGCTTCCACAGAAAAAAACAATCTTGCTTCTTTCAAACCATAATCCCTTGGTCCCTTTTATCTCTTTTTGGAAACTTGATTCATGATGAAAACACCTTAGCATTCATCCTTTAGTTTTTTATTTTATTGGTAATCAGGTATTTTATTCATAAGAGTAGGCAAAGCTCAAGTATACAGGGAGTATACATGAGAAATACCTAACTAGAGTTTACAACTGATAGTAATAAGTCATGGACATTTAGTCCGTTACAAACAATGGCCCCCACCCATGAGAACAATGTTTTAAAGAAAAAAACTTTCAGCTCTTCCATTGTCTTATCACGGTTTTCGAAGCTTCTATCATTTCGTTCCCGCAATATACACTAACACATGCAGATAGGGACTATTTTCCAGATTGCTGCGACTTGTGAATTACCGTGGAGGCCTCTCCGGCTAGCTAGAAAATCCACCAAACTAAAAGGCATGACCCATGATAAGCCGAGTCCTGTGAAGAAGTAATCCCACATGTTTCTCAACACCTCACAATGTAGAAACAGATGATCTACCAGTTCCCCATCTTTCTTACACATGCAACACCAATCCAACACCATTATTCGACGTTTCCTTAAGTTATATGTGGTGAGAATTTTGCCTAATGCTGCTGTCCAAACAAAAAAAACAGCTTTTGAAAGAGCTTTTGTCTGCTAAATGCTCTTCCATGAAAATGTGTGCATGCCTGTGCTCGTTAAAACTTTGTGAAATGATCTGACAGTAAATTTACCTTTCTTGGATGGACTCCAAATCATCCTATCCATGGTACCCTTGGTCATGCTAAAGAATATAATGTTGCATAGAACTTTGTGATCATCTCCAACTCTCAGTCTTGGGCTGCCCTAATGAAATGAATATTCTATTGAGGGGAGCCACCAGAAAAAAACCAAGAGGTCCGCTATCGCTGCATCATTCACACGTGCGAGCTCAAATATGGCAGGAAAAGTATATGCGTTCACCACACCAGTTGTCATACCAAAATCTGACATGAGAGCGATCACCCGCTACAATATGTGTATGTCTCCGGAAGATCTCCCAATCCTTCCTAATGTATTTCCACAGACCCATCCCATATGGGCCACGTACTTCATTCAAACACCAACCACCCATGCCTCCCCAACCTGCATATCTATAACAGACTTCCACAGGGTCGCCCCTTTCATGTTGATACCGCCACAACCATTTACCCAATAGAGCTTGGTTGAACTTCATCAAGTTACGAATTCCCTGTTCACCCTCGAAGATTGGAGTACAAACCATTGACCAATTAACTAGATGGAATTTGAACTCTTCCCCCAAATTACTCCACAAAAAGTCGCGTTGTAGCTTCTTAAGTTGGTTTGCAACCTTTGAAGGTAACGTGAGCAAGGACAAACAATAAGTGGGTAAGTTGGATGGAGTACTTTTAATCAAGGTGAGCCTACCACCTTTAGACAAATACATCTTCTTCCTAGATGCTAGTTTGCGCTCCACCTTCTCAATCACTACATTCCAAATCTGCTTTTATTTAAAGGAAGCGCCTAAGGGTAAGCCAAGATACTTCAGGGGGAGTGAAGATATCTTACATCCCAAGAAAGAGGCTAGAGTCGCCACATCGGGAACAATCCCCACCGGTACCATTTCAAACTTTGAGAGAGGTTAACTCTCAAACCTGAAACAACTTCGAAACAGAGAAGTAGAGCTCTAAAAGATTGGATATGCCCGGTATTAGGTCCACAAAATGAGAGTATCATCTGCAAACAACAAGTGAGAAATAACGATAGAGCCATAATTACCATTCTCGCCGTAGAGGAAACCACCAGCCACAAGGCCTACAATCATTTTACTGGGAGCTTCCATTCATCCTTCAGTAACTACACTATAATACATAAACCATAATCTTCTGTCATAAAATGTTCTTGCGCAAAACCCTAAAGGATCACTTACCCATAATTGGTTCGAGATTTTCAAATATGTTCGTTAGCTTTCAATTGCCGCTGGTCTCATCTCATTTGGTGCCACGTAGAGGTCCCAACCCACCATGACACTCACTGGACTTGAAACTGGAAATTGCAGTGACATCTGTGACTCTGGTTTTTTAATGTCTTGGCATGGAATTTCAAACTGTTTTAATCAATGGAAAGCCAACTTGAAAAAATTATGGATACCCCAACTTGAGTTATATCTGGTGCATTATGGGCCCTACCCCAGGCCCAGAATTCAGGGTTTCCTAATCTGTCAGAATTATGCCTCATAGGTTCCGACTTTTAACTTCTACTCAACGCTTTTTAGGGTTAAAAAAACCCAACTATTGACTAATATCAGTCCATGCCTCAAAATTACCCATACATATCAAAATCACCCTTCTGGCCATCCTGCCCTGTTACCCAAGTTGGGTGGGTGGGGGGGCAGTCAGATTAGTATAACTGGGAAGGTGGATACCCACCCGCCATCCTGGCTTGTCTGCCCAACCTGCCTAGCCGGTAGGATTACAGGTGGGTTGCCTGCCCATTGCCCCAAGCTTTTTGTATTTTCTTTTTTACTTATAATAACAAAAAAAGGTCTTGTAGATTTGATGATGAATGGCATGTAATTAATTTGGTGATTTTATCCTTAAGGCTCAATATCATTGCATTTCCCATAATGGTTCCCCCTAATGACGAGCTTACATATCTTCTGTTTTTAAAAGTACTATAGCTTTATGTCTATTTCAATGTTAATAAAATGTACTTGTAAAAAAAAATATTAACAAAATATCTTATAAAAGCCAAATAGTACTGTAGCTTAATGTTATACATAAAAGCTATAAACATTTACTCCTGCTTCTCATCTTTCTTATGCACTGCACTGTAGTGACTCGAGTTTTGACCCATTGTGCATATTTTTCCCAAAATGATTATGGAGTTCCCCTGTTGTTTGTGTAGAAGAATATATTGTGAAAGGTTGTGCTTAAAAAAGCTTTTTCTTTTTTCTTTTTGTAGATCAGATTTTATAGGAAGAGCTTTTCTGGAAGCTGGTCAGTTTTTAGTTACACTAACCTCCATAATATTAGAGTCTAGTGAATATGTGAATGCTTGAGATAGTGGACCATCTGTTAGTCATTGTTATACTACAAGATAGTTGCAGTTGCTAGAATTCACTTCATTTATGGTTCATTGCCTAAAATGGTCGTGTACTTCTGTTGGACGTTTTCTTATGTATGTTCTGTACAATCAGCTTAGTTTTGGCATCTAGGCGTCTTTGTTTTTTCTAGAGCCCCCCTGCCATCCATTTCATTAATGCCTTGTTTTTACTACACATTTTAAAAGGTCACAAGGGATATAATAGAGGAATACATGGTGGAAATCAAGAAAGCTGGAGGAATTGGGAGCTTTGCAAAGGGAGCTGAAGATGGAGAAATGTTTCCATCTGAATCACCTTCTGCTCATGACATCACCTCTAGCGTTGATAACCCAGCAAAAAGTGATTATGCATCGACCCGAGGTAGTCAATACAACAACAGGACACTGCCACAGTCTGATTATAGTAGTAAGAAATATAAAAGTTTCAATGATGCCAAAGGTTATGAGATACCGAGAGGAAGCCTTGACGAATGTCCCCAAAATGCAGATCAGAGAAGTTTGGGTTGGGACAAACGTGATAGAGAAAATCCTTCAAGAAGTCCAGAAAGATACAAAAGTCGTGGCCAGTCACATGTTCAAAGTAGTCATCGACGAGAGCGATATGATCTGAAGGTGACCAGCACCTTGCATGACAAGAATAAGCAGCGGTATTCTGGCATGTCAAAATATCATAATAGTAGATCTTCTCCTGCATCAAAATCTGTAAATGATTTGAGTGTAAGGAAGGATGCACAGAAATCGGAAGTTGAGCATAGACGGCGAGGGAACACATTAGGAAACGATAGTTCTGATTTTCTGGTGCAAATTCCTTTTGAGGATCGATACAATCCTTCAGAATCTCCCGACATGGATGAAGATCTTTGTGGGGGAACTCCATGACCAATGCAGCGGATACACTGCAGGAACCCTCTGTCCTGAGTTCCATGATAATTCTGAGTAGCTTTACCTTGTGAGGTGAGTAGCTCTAGCTGTTCTTCTTTCTATTCAAGCATGTTTTTATTTATTTATTTTGGTTTCAGTGCTATTAGTTTTTGACGTGGCTTATTCTCGTAAATTTGCAGTAAAAGGTCATCAGGCTGCAGCAATTCTGTCTAGACTTGTATCCTCCTTTGTATCCTTTACTGTTTCGTTTGTGTGCTGTTAAGCTCGTTTACATCTTGTTAGTGCTCCTTTATCTCCCTTTTTTCTATCAAATTAGAAGCATGGTAGGATATAAATGTGATTTCTCATAAATCATCACATCCTTAGTTGGCATCAATTGCATCATCATATTACTCTTAGAGAAATTATAAATAACTATTGCCATTGAAATTCTCTCTCGCCTTACTATGCTGTGACATAGTGTCTGTTACCCTTTTTTTTTTTTTTTTTTTTGTAGTGGTGGTGGGGGTGTTTAAGGTCATTGTTTGATGGCTAACGAAAACCCTAAGCTACATATGAGTTTATAAAAGCCTAGTCGAAGTTATAGTTATAGTTCGTTGTAACCATCATAAACAGCAAGAACTTCTCCCTTAGAGAAAATTCGGGATCTCGTTCACTACCCTTTCCCTCCAACTCAATTAGGGTCATTCCCGTACGTCAGCAAAGGAAAAATATATATATATATATATAGGAACGCATTTTACTTTTTATCTTCTATGTTTTTACTTTTTACACATCACTATGGGAATACATCATGCAAATGATGATAGTTCTGTTTGTTATCTGGTGTAGGACTGCAGTTGAAATGAAGGTCTGCTCTTAAAAATTTCTTTGTTAGGCTCCATCATTGATGTAGCCAGGCATCAATATGAATAAATATTCATTAATTGCAGAATTTGATTGTCGGCGATATAATATACGATGGGCCAATGACTTATGGATATTCTTTTCCTCAAATGTACGATGAAAATTATATTGGTAGGGAAGTACACGCTTGATCATTCTTGAATATGCGAATTTGATATCTTCCAAGAATTGGTAGTTGCAAATAGTCACAATCATGGTTAAGCTAAAATTGTAACAACCCAAATCCAAAATCATAAACGGACAAAGTTTCACATATATTTTTAAAACTCTCTCTTGTTTACAAATATATATCACATACACGGTCTCCAAATTATTTACAACTATAATATAATAATTCCCAAAAATTCAGCCACAAGTTCTGCCCGAGTCATTAAATTTTAAATAATTACAACACAGATAATTTGACAAAAATTGTAAAAGTAATTAAGATATGACCATAAGAAAAATCTCTTTATAATAAAATCCATAGCCCCAAAACGTCCGACGACTAAAATCAAGTCCACTGAGTCTTTAGCCCCAAAGTTATCACCACGAAAGAAGGAATTTTCTCCTATTAATGAAGTGGTGAGCTGCTACGTGCTCATTAAGTAGCAAGTTAATGGGGGTGTGGGAGTTGGTAATATTCTTGACCATAAGAGTGAATAAGTTCCCAAGAAAAATATGTGAGTGACACAATTTTATCTCAAATATGCTCAGCCAAACATCATATTCAAGGCCACATCATAATATAGAAACCACTAAGTTACCACAAAGATATTATGTCATGTAGACATCACGCTACGAGGGGCGTTAAACATGTTACAAATATATTCATAAATGAGAAGAGCCTAGACATTATTTATATGACTTAATTGTCACACTAATCTCCTTCATGAGTAATTGTGGAAAACAAATTAAAATTATTATGAGTGTCAAATAGTTTTAGACAATTATTATTGTAAAAACTTCTAAAAGGTCTAGAATAAAAGTGGAAGTGCGCGTGAGACGCATGTATTACAATTTTTCATAGTAGTTGATAGGATCAACTGTCAAATAGACTTAAATCACTATTTTACCTTTGAGAGTCTTATGGGTAATAACGAAAGTTGTGCGTTGTTTTTGTAATGTAAGGATTAATTGCTTTTATATTTGAAGTTGAATATTATAATCTTGAAGGAATTTTGATTAATTCACAGAGAAATACACATTCTCTAAAACTCGTTAGTATGTATGGCAAGTAAGACATTAAAACATGAGTGTGCAGGAGTGCTGAGGACATTCTTGATTGGAAAATTCATTTAAAGGTTTTATCAGTGCACTTTTTTGCGGTATTAGTATTGGTAATCTTATTCAAGTTTTATATCTCTTTAGCAAGAAAAAATAGGTTCTTGCAGATATATAAACTTAGGAGCACCTATTGAGAGTAATGTAATACCAAGCACCTTGGAGGTTTGTATGGTAACTATAGCAAAAATTTGAATGAATACTTAGGTATGACTTAATTAAGGCTAAAAACCTTGCTCGTGATTGCACTGATGTAAGATAGGTTTTAGGCTAAGACAATTTTTTCCAAAATTTCTTCTTTTCTCTCCTATAGTGGATTGGAGAATATGAAAAATGTCGAAAGTAAAAAATTGGGATATATCACTTGTTAGCAGCTAAAACGTCATATACTTCATTTGTTTCACAAAATGATATTTTTAATTAGCGCTTCTAGTGTAATAGTAATGAAGTTTATACCTAATTTGATTTAAAACTCATTGAAAACAGTGGTGTTAGTGAGAGTTCCTAAAGGTTTTGAAATTTGAGGGTCACTCCTTAACTCAGTGATATTATTTTTCGGGTGGAGATATGATATACTAAAATACATCCTGGAAGCATAGGATGATGGGTATGAAGCTTGAGAAATTAAAGTTTTTCTCGCTAAGAAGATCCCTTTATTTTATTTAGAAGAGTCAAAGAGAAAAGGTAATATCAGCATTTTCTATGTGAACGTTCCTATACGTGCACACTAAGTACATGAGATAATAAAAATATTGTTTCATCATATAAATGCGATTCAAAATTGTTAAGAAAAATATATTTTTCAGTTAATATGTTTTTAAAATCGTAATCGTATGAGTTATATAATGAGAACAATTACTCGCAGTTTAATGACATGCTGAGAATGAAGTGATAAATGAATTATAGCGTGAAACAGTTATTACATCACACTTGAGTTGATGTAATATGGGGTTGTGCCTGTAATTCTGATTTGTCGTCCTTAATTTGAGTTTTTGTTTATGAAAAAGGTTGAGTGACTATTTTGAGTGAACATGAATTCTATTAAAAATTTAGAGGATCTAAACTTGATCATTTTTTGGTTGAGTCAAGAAAATTACTCGTATTTTCGGTGAGGGTAGGAATTGTGGATTTTTTGTAGCCCTTGTTTTTTTTGGAAAAATGTTGGATAGAACGTTTCCTTTTGTTAAGAACGTTTCCTTTCGTTTAATTTCACATTATCTTAACCTTAATATTTTTTAAGTTTTTAAAGATTGCCGAAAATAGTATGAGTAATTCAACAACTAGTGTGAGTATATTTTTTGAGTGATGGTGTACTACTAGTAATATTGACTCCTAAAATTCTTAGAATATAAAGATCTTCATAAATAGCGTGGTAGCTATATATCAATATTCTATTGTCGTTTAGAGATAAGAAGAGAATATTTGTCATATGGCTCCTCTAAAGGTATTAAATTTAAGTAGTCTGAATCCCAACATAGAATTTTAGATTTACTTCACTTATGTGATCTAACCTAAGGTTGTTGATTTGATTGGCATAGGAGAAGTGAAGTTGATAGATGTATAGATTTATCTCTTGGCACTAATTGAGTTGCATTTAGATAATCATCGATTGCACATTTATTGAAATTTTTCCTTAAAAGAGTCAAATAGTTGATTTTCATAGTAAAATTAGATGGTCAATTTTTGTGATGTTTAGGCTCAAAGTACTTTGAGCGCATGATTGTTTCTTGTACTATTTTAGTACAAAAAATGAATGAATGTTGCTTGTACTTTTTTTGTGCAGCCTAAACCAAGCATCTATTCAATGATACCAAATGTACTTGGTTATTTTTATTAACGGCTTATCGAAGAAAATGAGGTTTTTTGAACGCTGTTGACAATTTTAGAAAAGTATCCTCCTAAGAGATATGACAATCTGGTTGTCTTAGATAATTAATTGTCGCCTAATGAGAGGTTTTCCATACTATAAGGTGATGAACATGAGTTTTTGAAAAGTTTCTAAGACTTTACGTCTTGTGAGACTGTGTATAAGGAAAACAGTTTCTAGGAACTCTTATTCAAAATTCATATACAATTAATGAGATGAAAAATACTCAAGAATCTAGTTTTGTCTATACCATTGAGTGTTTCATTATGTTTACTCATGGGAGTTAGAGGTTGAAATTTTGTTCGATGATAAATATGGCTTACTTAATTGAGTTTGTGATGTGATTTGGGCAAGTCATTAAATGTAATGGTTACATTGTTGTGATTGTCCTTGGGACAAAAGCCTTAATCATTTTACCCTTAAAGGAAAATAAAGATTGGTATCTCATAGAGATTTGTATGAAACCTTGAAGTCGCAAATCGGGTTTGCTGAATGACGTTTGAGGTCACCTTGTAGATTCTTAAAAGTCATAGTTGAACTTGCTGACTACAATGTAAGGTTTATATTGTGAGTTTGACCTTAAATGAGATTTGTGATGAGTGGTCACTGATTTCATGGTTATGAAAAGAACTTATATATATATAAGTAGAATCTTTTGGTAGGCGCATGTTTTGGAAAAGTTACCATACATGAGAATGTTCATGGAGAGAAATGGTCATTAAACACCACTTGAGAGTCGTGATTTGTTTTTTTAGTTGACCATGTGATTTCTCTCCGTCATGGTTCTGCTCGTCGTGCACATGACACTGATATGTTTTATGATCATGTGGTGTGGCTGGAAGCATTCTTTGATAAGCACACAAAGTCACCATAAATTTGGGAGTTATGGTGAAAAATGTATATCGACAGGCATAAATCGGCTCACTCACAAGAGCGATTGCCTTTGGCGCTATAAAGGGGTAGTGAGCAAAGATTAGACAATGTGCACTCGGTAGTTATTTAGAGAGGGATAAGTTATAAGACACAAAAGATAATGTCACATTAGTGTGAGTTAAGATGAGGTCCATCATATATAAAAGGACCATGCATGGTTACCCACAATCCATGTAGCCTGTGGTTTAGCCAGATGCGAGATCTTTTTTGGTGCTTTAGAAATGGAGGGAGTCGGGTTAAGCGCTAAGATAGCGACTAGACTAAAATCTGTACGGTGAATTGAAATTAGATATACCTTATTTCTTTAGAAAGAAAACTCCACCGTATCATGCATTTCATGCTATATGTATTTTTGCGACAAACAGTAAAGTTGAGTGAATAAATCCTTGCTTTTTCACTGTGTGAGTTTTGTAGGTCATAATTGATGATTTTAATTTATTTATGCCTTTATGAGACCTTTGACTATATCATAAGATTGATGTTTTAGTGTCTGCTACTTTGACATGTTATCTATGACCATAATTGATGCAGTCTAAAGAAGCATTGCTTGGAAAGTGACTGGAATGAAACTAATGACATGAGCGCAAATGGAAGACTATTTGGTAACACATCGATATTGGTGTGTACTCACTGCCGGCAAGTTATGTTGCTTCTTGAAAGTTGCGACATATCTATGTGTACATTATATTTTATGGAGATTGAGCATTACTTTAAGTCATTTAGACTCGAGAGGGATTAGGGATGCTTAGTCTGATATGACTAAATGAGTCGGGGTATAACGAGACACTTTTAGGAATGTTGCTACGCTGGTATTCTCTCGTAAAGATTTGGTATAGTGTTCCCATTTTTCTTTTACAGTTGTAGTTGATGGTCACACGACCTATTTGCTAGTATGAACAAGATTGAGAACATATTGAGGGATGCAGACCTGAGGTCTTGCCCACTATGTGTGAGTGAAAGATGTAAGAAAGGCGCACCCATAGTGGGCACCTTTTCACCTTCTTTTGGAGGTTATGAAATGGCTTTTAAACCACTTCATGAAGCTTGATGGCTGACCATTATAGGCCAATTAGGCGTTACATTTAGAAGGACTATTTATATAAACTTAAGCATTACTTGGTGATCATTCATTTTGTATGGAATGGCTTCTATCCACATAGAGATATAGTCCACTACCACCAGGATGTAAACATGCCCAAAAGATGGAGAAAATGGCCCCATAAAGTCAAGACCCTAGCAATAAAAAATTTCTAAAACTAAAACTGGTTGTAGGGGCATCATGTTCGTTCTAGTTATTCCTCATAATTTTTGGCATGATTCACACTTTTTACAAAATTCAAAGGCATCTTTAAACATTTGTGGTTAGTACAACCCAAATTGTAAAATTTTGGCAACTATTTTCTTTGTAGAGAAATGCCCACTACAAGCCTCGGTGTGACGAGTAGTAAGAACAAAGGGTATGTCAATATTTGGGACACACGAATTTTTTGATCAGAACAATATTTAAATAAGTAAGGGTCATAGTAAAAGAAATACTTAACCTCTGTCTTGAACCTCTTTAAGTCTTGAATAGTCCGCTGTGGGGGTGTTTTCCCTATCACAAAAAAATTCACAATGTCAACATACCAAGGAATAAGCTCAACTGAAAATATATGTTCATCAGGGAAGGACTCAGAAATGGGCAAAGAAGGTTCAGCTTCTGTGAAAGTTAGTCTGGACAGGTGGTCAGCCACCACATTTTCTACCCTTATTTTGTCCTTGATTGTGATGTTGAATTCCTGCAGGAGTAGCACCCATCTTATCAGTCTTGGTTTGGCATCTTTTTTTGCTAATAAATATTTTAAAGTTGCATGGTCAGTGAAAATAATTACAGTGGATCCAATAATGTAAGTTCTAAATTTGTCTAAAGCAAAAACAATTGCAAGTAGCTCTTTCTCTGTGGTGGAGTAACTTTTTTGGGCTCTATTCAAGATTTTGCTAGCATAATAAATGGCACAGGGAAGCTTATTCCTATGTTGACCTAGCACAACACTTATGGCAAAATCACTAGCATCACACATTATTTCAAAGGGGAGCGACCAATCAGGGAGTCGCATGATAGGGAATGTGATGAGTAAGTTTTTGAGTTGGTCAAATACACTTTGATGTTCTGTGGTCCACTAAAAAACAGTGTCATGCATGAATTGTTTACATAAAGGTTTAGAAATGAAATTGAAACCTCGAATAAAGCTCCTGTAAAACCCATTATGCCCCAAGAATGACCTAATATCCTTCACAGTTTTAGGTATGGGGAGTTTAGAAATTAAGTTTATTTTGAACTTGTTCACCTCAATACCCTTTAAGGACATTATGTGCCCCAATACTATAACCTGCTTAGCCATAAAGTATCACTTTTCTCTGTTGAGTAACAAGTGTTTTTCCTCACACCTGGCCAAAAGAGCTTGTAAAATAGTCAAACATTTCTCAAAAGTGCTCCCCAAAACAAAGAAATCATCCATAAAGACTTCTAAGCTACTTTCAATTAGATCACTGAATATACTAAGCATGCATCTTTTGAAAGTTGATGGGGCATTACACAATCCAAAAAACATTCTTATAAATGCAAAAGTTTCAAATGGGCAGGTAAAAGTAGTTTTTTTTT
>QEOT01002644.1:91808-117110 GCA_003123785.1 Pterocarya stenoptera
TAGGGGCATCATGTTCGTTCTAGTTATTCCTCATAATTTTTGGCATGATTCACACTTTTTACAAAATTCAAAGGCATCTTTAAACATTTGTGGTTAGTACAACCCAAATTGTAAAATTTTGGCAACTATTTTCTTTGTAGAGAAATGCCCACTACAAGCCTCGGTGTGACGAGTAGTAAGAACAAAGGGTATGTCAATATTTGGGACACACGAATTTTTTGATCAGAACAATATTTAAATAAGTGAGGGTCATAGTAAAAGAAATACTTAACCTCTGTCTTGAACCTCTTTAAGTCTTGAATAGTCCGCTGTGGGGGTGTTTTCCCTATCACAAAAAAATTCACAATGTCAACATACCAAGGAATAAGCTCAACTGAAAATATATGTTCATCAGGGAAGGACTCAGAAATGGGCAAAGAAGGTTCAGCTTCTGTGAAAGTTAGTCTGGACAGGTGGTCAGCCACCACATTTTCTACCCTTATTTTGTCCTTGATTGTGATGTTGAATTCCTGCAGGAGTAGCACCCATCTTATCAGTCTTGGTTTGGCATCTTTTTTTGCTAATAAATATTTTAAAGTTGCATGGTCAGTGAAAATAATTACAGTGGATCCAATAATGTAAGTTCTAAATTTGTCTAAAGCAAAAACAATTGCAAGTAGCTCTTTCTCTGTGGTGGAGTAACTTTTTTGGGCTCTATTCAAGATTTTGCTAGCATAATAAATGGCACAGGGAAGCTTATTCCTACGTTGACCTAGCACAACACTTATGGCAAAATCATTAGCATCACACATTATTTCAAAGGGGAGCGACCAATCAGGGAGTCGCATGATAGGGACTGTGATGAGTAAGTTTTTGAGTTGGTCAAATACACTTTGATGTTCTGTGGTCCACTAAAAAACAGTGTCATGCATGAATTGTTTACATAAAGGTTTAGAAATGAAATTGAAACCTTGAATAAACCTCCTGTAAAACCCATTATGCCCCAAGAATGACCTAATATCCTTCACAGTTTTAGGTATGGGGAGTTTAGAAATTAAGTTTATTTTGAACTTGTTCACCTCAATACCCTTTAAGGACATTATGTGCCCCAATACTATAACCTGCTTAGCCATAAAGTATCACTTTTCTCGGTTGAGTAACAAGTGTTTTTCCTCACACCTGGCCAAAAGAGCTTGTAAAATAGTCAAACATTTCTCAAAAGTGCTCCCCAAAACAAAGAAATCATCCATAAAGACTTCTAAGCTACTTTCAATTAGATCACTGAATATACTAAGCATGCATCTTTTGAAAGTTGATGGGGCATTACACAATCCAAAAAACATTCTTATAAATGCAAAAGTTTCAAATGGGCAGGTAAAAGTAGTTTTTTTTTTGGTCCTCAGGTGCTATTTCAATTTGATAATAGCCTGAGAACCCATTTAAGAAACAATAAAATGTAGCAACTTTCTCCAAGACTTGGTCAATAAATGGTAAAGAAAAATAGTATTTTCTAGTGGAAGCATTAAACTTCCTATAGTTAATGCACATTCTCCATCCTGTAGTCACCCATGTGGGCACTAACTCATCTTCTTCATTTTTTTTTATCACAATCAATCTAATTTTTTTGGAACCACTTGTATGGAGCTAACCCACTTAATATTAGAGATGTGGTAAATTATACCTACATCTTACAACTTAAGGACTTCATTCTTCACTACTTCTTTCATTGAAGGATTAATCATTCTTTGCATTTCTCTAGAAGGCTTGACATCCTCCTCCAAATAAATCTTATGAGTGTAGATTAAAGAGTTAATATCCTTAATATCGGCTAAGGTCCAGCCTATGGCCTTCTTATGTTTTGTTAGGACCTCCAATAGCTCATCTTCTTGTCTATTAGTTAGAAAGAAGAGATTACCACTGGGAAGGTGCTATGAGGTTCCAAGAAGGCATACTTAAAGTTTTGCTGGTAAGGGCTTGAGATCCAATGCTGGGATCTGCTCTTCTAAGGATCTTATTGTTGCTGGTATTAAAGTGAGCTGTTCAACCTTGGGTATCCACTCTGCCACTCCCCCTGCATATAAAACAGAAAAAAATTGGTTAGAAGTGTCCATAAACTCAAAATCTTCTTCCAAATTGGTGATATAGTGGAAAAGATTCTAAGATTATGCTCTCCAACAGGTTTACTTCCTGAGCTTCTTTCACTTCTTGAGGTTGTCTACACAAGTTAAAAATATTTAGCTCAAGAGTCATATTTCCAAACCTCAGTTTTAAAACTCCACTTCTACAATTTATTAAGGCATTTGAAGTGACAAGAAATGGTCTTTCTAAAATTACTGGAGCTTGGAAAACAGAATTGGCTGACAATTGCATATCAAGGACAACAAAATCTACTGGATAATAGAATTTGTCAACATGAACTAACACATCCTTTACCACCCCTCTGGTATCTTTATGGACCTATCAACTAACTACAGGGTGACTGAGATAGATTTTAACTCTCCTAAACCTAACTTTTCATACACAATATAGGGCAATAGATTAACACTAAAGCCTAGATCTAGCAAAGTGTGGCCTATTTTGGATTTTTCAATTGTGTAAGCTATAGTGGGGGAGCTAGGGTCCTTATATTTTGGATGATGGCACTGACTTGTTCAGTGAGGAAAGTTTTTTTTTTTTTTTTTTCACACTCAACTTCCTCTTCATGATGCACAAATCTTTTAAAAATTTGGCATAAGTGGAAATTTGCTAGATGTCATCTAGCAAAGGTATATTAATCCTCAATTGTTTGAAAACTTCCAAAATCTCTGTTTGGTTTTTATCTTTGTGCAAAGAAGCTAATCTAGTGGGAAAAGGTGCGGGTGCTTGCCAATTTTCTTTTTCAACTTCAATATGTAATGAGTTAGAGGCTTACCAGTAGTGTCTGGTTTAGGAGTGGGGTTTTTCAGAATTTTACCACTCCTCAAAGTTGTGACAGCTTTCACTTGTTTCAGGGCTGAGTCTTCAGTTATTTTTGACACTTGGTGGATTTGGCCTTAAGGGTTAGGCTATGGTTGTGCAGGGAACTTCCCTTTCTCCTGAATACTCAGAGTTGCTGTTAGCCTTGTTAAAGATCCTCTAATGTTATTGATAGCTTGTAAGTTCTGGTTATTGATTTGCCCTTGCATGAATTATTGGAGGTTTGCTGCCATTTGGTGGACAGTTTCCTCAATGTTCCTCCTCTAGCCCAAGACTGCTATTGCAGGGTACTGGGATGGCCCTTGTCCCACTAGGGAGGTGAAGGGTGTAGGTGCATACTGGTGCGGCACAGGTGCATGAGGTGAGGAATGAGCTGGTTGCTCATTTCTTTAGCTGAAGTTTGGATGACTCCTCCAATTTGGATTGTAGGAATTTGAAGATGGACCTGCAAAAGATTTAGCAACCACGTTAACAACATTTGTTTGGTCCAAAAGGACTTCTTTAAAAGCTGGAATTGTAGGGCAGTCTTTAGTTGCATGCCCTATATCTTTGTAGATATTGCATTTTTTTGGAACTTTTTGTACAGCTTGAACCTCATTGGTTTTATTCACATCTATGGTTTTTAATTTCCTAGAAATTATCGATAACCTAGCACACAAGTCATCCACCTCCCTCAAATTATACTTACCCTTTCCAGTGATGGCTTTTAAAGGCACAGTTCTATCATATATATATATCTGAAGTGACCAAAGATTGAGCATTTTCAGAGAGATAGTCAAAGTACTCAAAGGCCACTTCTGGTTCTTTGTTAAAAAATTCTCCATTGCACATTGTGTCCACAAATTGCCTCATTTTGGGTTGTAAACCCTGATAAGAAAAAATGATTATTCTCCAGTTTTCATACTCATGGTGAGGGCAAGCATTAAGCAAATCCTTGAATCTTTCCCAACATTGGTGAAAAGTTTTAGTATCTTTTTGAGCAAAATTCATGATTTATCTTTTTAATTCATTAGTTCTATGCATAGGATTTTTTTTAAGAACTCAGTTTGCATTTCCTGCCATGTCCCTATTGATTTAGGCCTTAAGTAGTTCAACCAGGTTTTAGCCTTGTCCTTCAATAAGAATGGAAACAACTTAAGCCTAATTACCTCTTCAGTGCAAGTTCTATCCATGAATGTGGAACACACATCCTCAAATTTTTTGATATGAAAGTATGAGTTCTTAGACTCCATTCCATGGAAGTGAGGTATCAAAGGGATCATGCCAGGTTTAAAGTTGAGATTGTTTGGATGTTCATGAGGGTGAACTAGTCCTAACAGGTTGCAAATAATCTCTAAGGGTTTTGTTATCATACCCACTCTCTTTTCATCTTGCTTTTCTTTAGCCATGGTACTAGATTTTTCAGAGGATGAATCAAATGAAAGGAATGCACAATCAGAATACGTCACAGACTCTATTATGACCAAACGAGATGTGTGGTCTTGATTCAAAACAGACATACAATAACCCAAATAACCTCACCAGACGGACACTAGAGGTGAGCAACAGAAAGTAAGTAAGGTCGAATTAACAGGGATTAAAGCATTTGAAAACTGTGATTCCTTTGCAACTAGAATGAGGATGCTTTATTTACTAAAGTGAACTTGGAACAAAATAATAGTGAAAAGGATCAAAGAATGACTCCAAACTTTCAGCTATTAAGGCTGAATCAGATTGCATAGATTTTTAAAACAAGAAAATAGAATTATGATTTTTGAGAAATAATTCTTTTAAAATAATGAATTTAACTTTGATGAATTTTTCAAATTACTTTCAACTATAATGAAAACTCAATTGATTAAACAATGAGATTAAAACAACTTTTAAATGTCTAAGAAGAATTTTTTTGAATACCTAAGCCACAGATTTCCCTTTCATAGGTTGGTTTCAAAAGAGGACTTGAGACTTCTCTAATTCCTTCGAACACAATTTCGGCCACAGGTTTCCCTTTCACAGGTTGATTTCGAAAGAGGACTTGAGACTTCTCTAATTCCTTCGAACACAATTTCAATCAAGAACAAAGTGTCTGGATAGTGTATATAATTCATGCATTCATAGAGTAGCTTCTGAAATAACCTCCATCAAATTAATACCAAACTGACATTCAGAGTGCTACTAAAGATCAGAGTCCTACACAACCCAAGAATCCATTGTGCCCTTCAGTTGACGATGAATCAAGGGTTGGTAAGAAAACCATAAAAACAGCATCATGCAACAGATGGTAGAAATTCTCTAGATACAACTTTACTAAACACAATGGAAGCCAAAAATCTCATGAAACACAACCCATTCAAAGGATTCCCGAGCTTAGGTTTAGGAAATTACTCACACATAGTGTATATGAAATTAACCATGCAAAACTCAAACATATCAAGTTGGAATAGAAAAAGAAGAAAAAAAAAAAAAGATGGAATCTCAGAAAACTGCTTTGCTAGAAAACCCTTCTTTGATTTTTTTGCCTCTCGAATGCTCCTTGCTTCCCCCTTCTTATCCTCCAGTTGTGCCTCCTCTGTGCTCCCTAAGATCCCCCCTTTGAATATTCCTTGTGTAGGTTGGTTATTCTCTACTGTTCCGTGCAATGCGTGATTTGGAAGGCTATAGCTGTGAGGGATGAAGAGGGGAAAGTAGAGAGAGAGAGGAGAGTTAGTCGAGATTTTACTCAGAATATAAGTGTGAAGTGTGTGGCCATGCCCCTTAAGTGGGAATAATTGAATAAAAAATGTTGTTTCACTTGGTCATGAATGAATTACTCTTACTTTTATCTTAATGTATAAATAAGCATGTAACATATATTTTTAATTTGAAATTTCTCAACTTTATGCTTATTCAATAGATTATTTTCACTCCATCAGTATTCGTGTTGGGTTAATGAGTCGTGCCACATATTGTCACCCCTACTAAGCAACATCATTATGTTGTGGGATCCCGAGAATAGTCTTTTCCATTCTGATATCGTGTGTTGTGCAGTACAGCCTAAATCATCCATCATTATATTCTCCACCATCGTCAAAACTTTAGTATTTCAGCTTTAGGTCTGTTTCTTTCTCAACCAAGGCTTTCCATTTCTTGAATAAAACACATCGTATTTAAATTTCAAGAAATAAACCCATACCTTTTTACTATAGTCATTGATGAATGTGAGGTAGTACTGAGAACCTCCAAGAGATGGGACTGCGGAAGGCCCCTACAAATTTGTATGTACAAGTTCCAGCTTTCTTGGCCTATGTGCCCTGCCATTCTTTAAGAAACTGACCATTTTTTGCTTCCTTAGAATGCAATTTTCACACATGTCCAAATCAATTGACTTAAGTTATGGTAGCTTTCCCTGTGGTAGAAGTTTCTTCACTCATTTCTGACTCATATGACCATGCATGTGGTGCCATAGTTATGCTCATTCTCAGATTCGGTAATTGTGATCATAATGCTTGGTCTTGATGCCATATACAAAGAACCACCTTTCTGTCCACGAGCCAAGACCATCGATCCTTTTATAACCTTCCATACACCACTTGAGAAAACAATTAATGACCGCTATTGTTCAGTTGTCCCAAGGAGAATAGATTCTTCTTTAGCTCAGGAACACCTTTGACTTTCTACAAGGTCCACACATTCCTGTTTGGGAGTATAATGTCCATATTTCCCACTCCCACAACATCCAACGCTTCTCTTTCAGCCATATATATCTTACCAAAGTCACTAACAACATAGTTTTGCATGCTTTTTTGGTGTGAACTAGTGTGAATGAAGTTTCTGAATCCAATACCCAATCATCAACTGGATTGTGAATCGTAAGAAGTAGAGCATCCTATACTTCTTCCATTACAGCGTTTGCAACTACATTTTTTGTCTTCTTCTGATTTTTGCAATTTATTTTGAAGTGACTAGTCATGCCACAATTCCAGCAAGTTTTTTGCTGCCTAGATCTTGACTTGCACTTGTCCCTGTTTCTCGACTTTGCCTTGCGAGACTCAAAGTTTCGCCAGATTCTCTCATGCGCACCTCTTTAGTAAGAATTAAATCTTGGATATCATTTTACAAGCAGAGTTACTCACAATCATTCTTATAGTTTCCAACTATTTAGCAATGATGCCAATATAATTAATGCCCAAATCTCATACTCAAACTCAATTTCAACATACGACAATTGATTTGTGATAGAGTTAAATTCATTCAGATAATGGCAAGAGATGTACCTTCTACGATTTTCAGATTGAACAGTTTCTTCATCAGATGCACCTTATTATTCGTTGACGGCTTCTCATAAATCCCATATAAGGTTGCCATAAGATCTGCAGTGGTCTTCTCCTTAATTACGTTGTGTGCAATTGACCTTGATAGAGTGAGCCGAATAACCCCTAGAATCTGTCAATCAAACAAATCTCAATCAACATCTTCCATGCTATCTGACTTCTTCCCTAGAAGAGGAAGATGAAGTCTCTTCCTATAGAAATAATCCTTAATCTACATTTTCCATTATCCGAAATATGTACCTCGATTTCAGACACCACTTCTTGTCCAGCCATCGTTTTGACTCAAATTTTAGTTTGAAGCGCTGATACCAGTTGTTGGGAAGGATAATAAGAAATAATAAAGCAAAAATAAAAATCAGTCACACACGACACAAGATTTATGTGGTTTGGAAATGTGCTTACAACCACGGAGCTACAAGGGGTTTTGCTAAGAGGGAAGTTTGAAATACACTATGAGAATGCAAAAATTTTTCTCTCCTCACACACAATCTCTCCCTCTCTCTATTGCCTTTTGCTTTATTCTTGAAGAATTCGTCTGTCTCTCATATCTTTATCATAGTTTAAAGCATATATATATATTTATATATACAATGCGGTGAAAGTCCTAAGGCGGCAATTATCGGGTTATTCGCTTGAGCGAGCTCTTTGCCTGAGTTTTGCTCAAGCCAACTGTTGAATGAACTTTTTGCCTTAGCTTCACTCAAGCGATATGTTAAATGAATGTCGAACGAACTCTCGGTTTATCTCTGCTCGAGTCATGAACTAGGCTCCACAGCCCAACACCTACTAGTTATACTACATTTTATCTCAAATTTATCATCAACCTAACTTATAATCTTAATTATCTATAAGATTAAGCAATCCAAACATAAATTCAACATAAATAGAAAATCTAGGAGAACTTATATAAGTTGCAAAAATCAAGTTAGGGACTCCCTTTCTTGCAACTATGGTAAGGTAGTATTGTTTGGGACTAAATGCTTACGTACGTTTATGCGAGAGAAAATGAGGGAAAATTTGAAAGAGGGGATTGGTTAAGGGTCCGTCGACCAACTGTAGGGGAAAGATGAAGCAGAGAAATAAAGTGAAAGAAGGAAGAGAGAAGAGTTCAAGCGAGGGAGGAAAAAGTGAAGAAGGCTTGAGCTCCTTTGACATTAGCTCATACTTGGGACGTATGGCATGTAGAGAATGCTTGCAGCTGCTAGCTGCCTTTCATTTTGCTGCCAAATGGCAGCTTGTGGGATGTAAGAGGCATCTCACATGTTGCCACATCATCATTTAAGACTAATTCATCATTATTTTTGTTAAATTTGACTCTAAGTGCCATTAAAGTTTTCTGAAAGTTTTTATTTTACCATATTTTCCCTAAATTTTCAATCATTTTACCCGATAATGCTCTCATTTTCTCTTGGTTGTCGTACGTTCCCTTGTGTAATAAGGTTGTAAATTCTCATTCATGCATGGCCGGATGCCATTTAGGAAATTTGATTGCAAGCGAGTAAGAGGTGGGCTCCTCAATGCAATGCCTAGTGGTGTCTGTGACAACCTATAAAGAAGGGAAGCGATCAGGCCATCAAAGAGTCGTTTGGGCCGATGAACACACTAGTAGAAGAAGGCGCCAATGAACAGATGGTAAGTGAGTAGAGAAGTTAAGGAAACATTCATTGAAAATCACATGAGCAGCACTATGTGTGTGCCCAATAGAAAGATCGAGGCATTTGCATCCCCTATGGTAACACATGGATCAGTAGATCGATAGTCAAGCTTATCAGATTGATATGGGTGTAGGTGGGCCAACATGCCAAAAAAAAAGAAATCTAAGCAATAATCAAGCTGTTGAGTGAAGAGAAATTCGAGTGGTGACTTCTTGTTTGTGAGCAGAGTCGAGAGCCGGCTGATAATGTAGGATGTTGTTACAATGGCTTCTACCGGAAGGTTTGAGGTTAGGGGCAAAGGCATTTGCAAGTAAAGTGACACCTATCCCAACTAACATATAAACAAGATTATTTATTTGACAAGCCGCTTTAGATCATCTTAGTCAAGTTGAAATTTGTTTATTAAATGAGCCGTTTGTGAACTAAAAAATATGATCAATTATTTAAAGATACAACTCGTATAAAGCTCAGTTAAACTCATATAAGCTATTCTAAACTCAAGTTTCGTATTTATTTATTTATTTTTATAGTATTAACTCTATATTTATAATGAAAATATTTTAAAATATTTATAGAGATTACAGTAAATCATGTTGCTAATACAAAACATTTTATTTGAATTATTATAAATATAATTATCAACATATGTTGGAAGGACATATTCGCCCCTCCTTGGGTTGGGCTCAATCCACTTTGCCAAGGCCAAAAGCCCATATGTTAAGGGTGCATCAAAAGGTGAGAAGAAAGTCGAGACCAGCACAATAAAGATGTGATAGCATTCATACGGGAATGCCTCCAACTAGGCCGCATTAAATGACCTAATATGGGTCAAGACCTCTTCTCTGACAAGGGTTGAGGCATTAAATGTGACGACATGCTGCAGCATCAAATGTGATTAAGTGTCGCCCAAAACTAGGGGCACATCCCAGGCATAATGAAAATAGGAACCCACCTTGAAAAAGGGAGTGTAAAAGCTCTAACTTAGGTACAAACTATGATCATGTTTTATTACAAACTCTCTCTGAAAAGACAAAACTTACTTAGGCATCGAAAATCTTTTTTGGCACTCCGGGCCACAAGCTTCATTGCCACAGGTTGGATGAGGTGGTCAATGGGGTGTGAAACACGTCATTAACATATTCATATATAAATTTTATAAAGACATTAGTAAAAAGTTAATAACGACTGTCAAAATCTGTAAATAAGGTTATAAAAGATATAAATAATTCATTTTATTTAAATGAATCAACTTGTGAAGAAGCTCAAATTTGCTAAAATATTAAACAGGTTACTCGTGAAAATAAAATGCAACTCGATGAAAAATTAGAGCTCAACTCGTGTTCGAATAAAAGTTAAATAAATAATGTTTAACCACCCACTACTCATTCGAACTCGACTCGTTTACGCCTCTAATCCCAATAGTTTGGTGTTTACATTTGACAGAGCCATTTCAGTGATGTGTATGGGAATGGGTAAGTTAATAAGAAATTCTGGTTTGCCGCCCCAGTTGCATTAAACGCATTTAATTTTGCAATTAAAGTAGAGTTCAACTTAAGAACTTGATTTAACAAAGGTGTCGAAGGTATAAGATTTAGAAGACATGTGAAAGAGCCAAATACATTTTGAAAAATCATCAATAAAATAAGAGTGTTGCTGTAGAACAGCCTGAGTTATTTCAGTTAGTTCATTTATCCTTTCTTTTTGATTTTCTCTCTTTCAATCTAAACGGAAGGAGAATCTCCGTGTAGATCTTCGTATGCAACCATTGCAATTTTCTTCCTCCATTATTCAAAGCCCAGCAGTAGGTGTGTCTATCTGCCGCCATTGTAATTATTTTGTTTCTTTTCTACAGTCATTTTCTGGTCCAGAAAGTCGCTGCTGCCGACGTAAAAAAGATGCTACCTTCGGTGTGAGGAAGCTGATGCCGTCATGAACAAGTAGATGCCATGAAAAATTTTCTGTCATCATGAACTCAACGTTTCTGTTGTGAAGAAGGTACATTGTATATGATAAAAGATTTGTTGATGATAAATATTGTTGCTTTTTAATAGTTAGCAATTTGATTAAGCTCAGGCCAAAAGTCCATAGAACAAGAAAGTCGCAACAAAATATTACCTTTTAAATTCTATGTCAGGTCCACCTCGGGCCTAACGCACCCTGGGCATTCCCTAGTCGTTTTCTTAAAATAAAAGAAAATGCTACAGCGGAGGCTCCCGCTGGGTTTAGTACATTTTTTAAAGTTTTTTTTTTTTTTATATAATTTGTTTTAATAATTTTAAATATTTTAAAAAAATAAACAAATTCATAATATTATTAAAAAATACTTTCTTAATCATGAAGTAAAATAAAAAATTATAAAATAATATTTTTTTTATTTTACTTAGTGATTAAGGAAGTATTTTTTAATGATATTTTATTTTACTTCATAATTAAAGAAGTATTTTTTAATATTTTTTTTACTTTCTGATTAAGGAATTGTTTTTTAATGATATTCTAAATTTATTTTATTTTATTAAAATATTTATAAGTGTTAAAAAAATTTATGTAAAAAATGACTTAAAAAAAACACATACACGTAAACACGTGGCTACTAATTGAGCATGCTACGTCCAGCGGGAAGGGGGAGCGGGAGTGAAGAACGGGGGCTATAGCACTGCTAAAAAACATATGGGTCATGCTATAGCCCCCGTTGGGAGCTCCCGTTGGGGTGTTGCTTACCTTATGATGTGTTTTTTTATAGGTTTTTTTATATAGATTTTTTTAAATAATTTTAAATATTTTTAAAAAATAAAATAAATTTAGAATATCATTAAAAAACACTTTCTTAATCAGAAAAAAAAAATCATTAAAAAATAATTCCTTATTTAATCTCTCAACCCATCTCATCTTATTTAATCTTTATAATTTTTTTAAATTTTCACACAAAATATAATAAACAATTTAACTTTTTAAAATTTTAAAAAAATAATAATATTAAAAAATAATATTATAACAATATTTTATTTAATTTTTAACTTTCATTCAAAAATATTTTATTTCATCTCATCTTTCCTCACTATCTAAACAGCTTCTAGAAGTGAGACAAATACATTTTGAAACATTATCAATAAAATAAATGTAAGATGTATTGCCAAAGTTGAAGGCCCTACCCCCATACATCAGTGTAGATAAGGTTAAGAGGACCTCTAAAAGTAGATTGAGATAAAAGAAATGGAAGAGAAGATGATTATTGCCAAATTGGGCTATATTTCTCAAAATAGCTAAATTAAATTTGGAAACAACTTGATAGATAATGCAAAGAGCTGAATGACCAAGACTAGAATGCCAACTTATTAGGAAAAACACGAATGCCCAAATAAGTGAATGGACTCTTCTGGAATGATTGGGAGGATTAGAGAGGATATAGATCATTACTACTCTTGCCTTTGAAAAGGATGACCTCAAATCTGAAAGGTAACACATTGCGATTAAAATGTGTTAGCTTTAAATTTTTTGGTGAATAGTGGTTTCTGCATTCGAATTCTACCATGTATATGTTACTACTCGAGAAGCTAATACGAATTCATACACAGCGATATGTCATTTCGAAAATAGGTGAAAATAGGTCAAGTTCCGACCATGGGTTGGTCACATGGACCCACACAAAGAATTACTGCACTGGTTGTAATCAAATGTCAAAGGTCATCATCTCTCCACTTTTGTCCCCTCACTCACTCTTACGGCATCCAATGGGTCAGAGTTCTGTAAACTTATCTGCCACTTCATTATGTTTGTTTTGTACAAGTTAGAACTTTAATATTTTCCCTCTGATTTAAATTTTAAATTTAAATTTATATGATGCCCTCTATTCACAATATAGGCCACTTCAATTATTATTATTCTATCATTTTTGTGCTGATATTTAAGTCTCAAGAGGTGAGGCAGTGATCTAATCTTGGATGGGTCATATAAAGGTTGAAACCGCACCTTACAATAAGGATAATGATATGCTATATATAGTTATAGAGTGAATTTCGTCTACTTTTATTTTTAAAAAAAAATAAAGATCTAAGATTAAAAATTTTATTTTATTATATGAATTTTAAATTTCTCTGATTTTTTTTAAAAATAGAATACATGAACTTACGCACTCTCCAAACGGATAAGTCATTTATTTCTCTTCTAATACATAATTGTTTTCAGGGCAGCTCAATATATTTTGTGGTCTAAGGCGACCATTAAGTACATGATGATTTAATTTAAAAATGATAATAATATTTAAATATTACATATTAAAATTTTCTAAAATGTAAAAAAAATATTAATATTATTCTAAATAATAATATCCATTAAAACTATAACAATTTGAAATAGAATCTAATTTTTTTGTAAATAGAGTATTATCCCTTATCCATATATATATTTCTTTTAATACTTCATTATGAAAATAAATAAGGCCATTGGTATGAAAATAAAAATCATATTTTATAAATATTCAAGAGTAATATATCATTATATTTTTGCTACTTCTGTTCCAATTTCACTATTGTCAAAAAATTTTGTATATTTT
Organism: Pterocarya stenoptera; assembly: GCA_003123785.1. Taxonomy (NCBI): domain Eukaryota; kingdom Viridiplantae; phylum Streptophyta; class Magnoliopsida; order Fagales; family Juglandaceae; genus Pterocarya; species Pterocarya stenoptera. The sequence continues at coordinate 105,236 of QEOT01002644.1, forward strand.
GAATAAGATTTCTTTTAGTAAAACTTCTATATTTTCTGTTTTTTTTTTATTAAATTTTACCATTTAAGATTGATTTTATTTTAGGCAAAATTATTTTTTTCATCTTTTATGTTAACTAACATTTTTTATATAATTTATTTTTTAAAATTATAATATTATTATTTTTTTCTTTTAAGAACCTACTCAAAGTGGGGCTTAGGCGGTGACCTTGCCTAACCCTCGAGCCGGCCTGGTTGTTTTACCCCCATAAACTTTTTTGAGTGTCTTTTTAGTGGAACCACGAAAGACAGAGAGATTGAAATTGGAAGCAGTGATTGTTATCAAAGTAAAAGGCCTTTTTCGATCCGTTTGGTGATACCGTCAGGCAGCCACGCCTCCACTACTGGCTAGAGATTTATTTCCCAAATCTAGCCCTGACTCTGTGGGAACACGGGACTTGGGGGTCCATAACCTGTCTGCCGCGTGAACCGGCGCAAAAGGCTCCTTTACTTTGTATAGGGCATGGCGCTGGATTGGATACATCATCAGACATCAACCACCACGGAGCAAAAGATGTTACATTTTCCTCTTTTGTAAAATAATCGGCAAGAGTTGAAAAAGAGAAGCCAACCCCTTCTACTATCTCCCTGTCTTTCTTCTCACAACTTTTGGTTCTCTGTTGGCATGAAAGTGGATCGATCATTACTAAGTCCTCCTTTATTTTTAAAGAGGAGATGAAATAAAATAAGGTGAGTGATGATAAAATTAAAAATTAAATAAAATATTATTAAAATATATTTTTTAATATTATTTTTATTTTAAAATATAAAAAAATTAAAGTATTTATTTTATTTTATGTAAAAATTTAAAAAATTATAATAATTGTATGAAATAAAATAAGATAAAAATAATTGTGAAAATAAACTAAACTATTTGTTTGAATTCGAAACTCACATAAATTCAACTCATCTCATCTCATCATTATAATTTTTTTAAATTTTCATATAAAATATAATAAATAATTTATTTTTTTTAAATTTTAAAATAATAATAATATTAAAAATAATATTTTAATAATATTTTATTTAATTTATGTAAAATAATTTCTAACTCATTTATAAATCCGAACAGCCAACTGCACCATTCCATTTTTTTCATCTCTCTCTGTCTATGTTTTTTGACTGAATAAAAGTTGACTCTACGCTTTTTTCAGTCTCTCTCTCTTAATCAAAAGCTCTGTGGTTGTGCTTCCTTACCAAAACACTATGCCACTGTTTATTTACCATAGAAACAACTAAAAGATAACCCTCTCCTCTTTTCCTGATTTTGAGTCCTGAGTTTCTAAGTTATATCCCTCCGGGTCTGAAACAACTAAAGTTAATCCTCTCCTCTTTTCCTGATTCTGACTCCTGAGTTTCTAAGTTATATCCCTCCGGGTCTGATACTTTATATATAGGGAATCCCCAGAGCTTTTTTCACCTTTCTGCTCCTCATATCTCTTTTTCAACTCCAAATCATAGAATTCCGCACCCATCTCCGTATATTTCCTTTCTTGCACTTTCGTTCCCTTCTGGCTTCTACTCTTCTTTTCGCCCCCTCTACTCCCACAAACAACCAATGGATGTAAGTAACTCTTCTCCTCGCCCCCAACTTTTCTTTTTCCTTTTTGTTTCTGTCAAATACTCTGTGTGGTTGTGAATGTGAAGATGTTGCTGATGATGTTATAGGAGAACCGTAGGAGGAGCGGACAAATTCCGGCGTTCGGGGACTGGGATTACACAAACGACATGCCAATCACCCAGTACTTCGAGTGTGCAAGGCAGGCCGGTTTGATTCGACACAGTTCTTCCTCCGGAGACAGTACTGATCCCTGCGTGGGTGGTGACTTGTACGCCGTCCATTTCAAGAAACCTTCTCGTACTACTGTTCTTTCTCCACCCCGCAAGGTCGATATTCTTATCACAGTTCATCATTTTTTTCCCCTAAAAAAAAAAAATAATAATAAAATGACTCTCTCCCTCCCTCTTTTACAGTAACAAACCAGTCTGCATCTTTGATGTCTTCCTTAGGTTAAATATATTATATGCATTTTGGTGCTAAGAGGAGGAGAAATAAATGTTGTTTTCAGTTGTTTTGTAATGTAACTTTGTTTTTGTATGAAGAGGAAGGAAGTCTTGTTTTTCCAAGGAAAACATCTTGGGAAGCGCGTGTTCAGACTTCTACGTCAAAACTCGAACTGTTTGTCGTTGGAGTCAAACTGTGTTAGCTATATATATAAAAATATATATTTATATCAGAAAACAAAAATGTCGTGGAGTATTGCGGTGTCATTTTCCATATTTCGTTAATGGTCGTACACGTTTCACGAACTCGTTTCGAGAATTTCAAACTACATAGTCAATGAAGCAGAAAAATTGACATACTTTTTTCTGTGTCATTATTTTTATTCCAAAGTGGCTGAAAAACAAAAAATTGAAAAAAAGAAAAGCATTGCTTTTGTCTTGCTTCTGGTTTTTTTTGTACGAGATCTGGAAATGGATTACATTATTGATACTTGTCGCATCAATAAATATAGATTTTTTTTTTTCATCAGGCATTATTTACATTTTACACTATGAAAGATAAGTGAATAATAACTAATAATACTATTCATAATATACAAAAATCGATAAAGACTACTTTTTTTAAAAAAAAAAAAAAAACAAAACATTCTTAGTTAACATTGCACGTGAACTAATTTACAAGACATTAGAACAAAGGTAATAAAGACCACACATTTTGGTTTCAACATTATTTTGTGTATTCATCTTGAGTTGAATAATGATGGGGCGTGGAATATGGTGTTATGGACATGAGTAGAAAAGGGGAAAAGAAAGGCGATATGAGCCGCACGTTAAGGAGCAGAAAAGGGTAGGGAAGGTGTGTGACGTGACGGAACCGGCAAGGAAACCTGGTCGGCAGCACACTAATCACGCGGTTCCACCACCTCTTAGAGTAATTTCTGCAGATGTCAGGCCTCCAAAACCTGTTGACGAGGATCTCTACGAAATCCCTCCCGAGCTCCAATATACTTCCAAGCAGGTGTGTTCCCATTTTCAACTAACATTTTATATTGCCGGTAGCTTTATTATGCACACATGACTACTACTCGTCCGCCTCTCTGAGACTTGTAATTTGTATAAATCCTTTCATTCTGGACTGATTTTTTTTTTCTTTTTCTTTTTAAATAATAATTATTTTAAATTGGCATATATAACTGATAATTCCAATCTATATCTTTTATTTCGTAGAAAAAAAAGCTGGGGTTCTTTTCAAGATGCCTTGTACCGGCTTGTGCAGCATGAATTTTGAGTGTTCCGGTCCATGCATATTACTTCTGCTTATTATACAAATGGATGCGTGTGCATTGGTGCTTTGACGGCAGATGAAACCAGACGAGTTAGATTGAAGAACTGATCTAATAATTGATTCTGTTTTCCTTTTGAAAATCAAGTATTTCTATAATTTTGATCAACAATATCATCATGTAATGTTTTTTTGGTTACATATTAGAAGTCATGCCATCCACTTTCAACGCTCAAATTTTAGAACTTGTCTTTAATGAGATGAGACGAGACTAGATGTTTTATTGAAAGTTAAATGAAATATTGTTATATTATAATTTTGTAATATTATTTTTAAATTATTTATTATATTTTTATGTGAGAATTTAAAAAAATTGTAATAATTATATGAGATAAGATAGTTTGATTTTATGTAACCAAACCAACTGTAATATTTAACTACAGTTGTCTGAAGTGCATGTCAAAATTTTAAGGACCACAAACTGGCCAATTATTGTTTTTTTCGACTTCAACGTGAATTGTTTTTCTATTTACCCATGCAGTTAGAGCTTAATTTCTTTGTCCAGTACTGTAGTTTTTTGCGTCACACAACTTTATTTATATTTGATTAGATGCAGAAGATTATACGAATTTATATAATATATATATAATTTGAAAGCTTATAGGTCCGGACCCCAATTTCTCTATACCAATTAATTATGACATTGTACTCTGAAGTTTAAAGGTCATCATCATGTGATAATATGAAGAAGAAGCAATTAACCTTTGTGGCCACCATCAAAAGGCCGTACGTGATTATCAATATCCAAACCTTGAATTAGATATATGATCTCTCGGAACGAAGATCTAAACCTAGTGACGGTCAAATCATGAAAATTTCTACGAAGTTTGGTCTAAACGAATGAAGAGGCCAGTACTAGTGTATTATATATAGCTCCCAAAGCGATAATATTGGCCCAATTAAAAAAATGAAAGCATGACATAAAGTACCAGAGGTATCATCTGGCNCCCCTAAAAAAAAAAAATAATAATAAAATGACTCTCTCCCTCCCTCTTTTACAGTAACAAACCAGTCTGCATCTTTGATGTCTTCCTTAGGTTAAATATATTATATGCATTTTGGTGCTAAGAGGAGGAGAAATAAATGTTGTTTTCAGTTGTTTTGTAATGTAACTTTGTTTTTGTATGAAGAGGAAGGAAGTCTTGTTTTTCCAAGGAAAACATCTTGGGAAGCGCGTGTTCAGACTTCTACGTCAAAACTCGAACTGTTTGTCGTTGGAGTCAAACTGTGTTAGCTATATATATAAAAATATATATTTATATCAGAAAACAAAAATGTCGTGGAGTATTGCGGTGTCATTTTCCATATTTCGTTAATGGTCGTACACGTTTCACGAACTCGTTTCGAGAATTTCAAACTACATAGTCAATGAAGCAGAAAAATTGACATACTTTTTTCTGTGTCATTATTTTTATTCCAAAGTGGCTGAAAAACAAAAAATTGAAAAAAAGAAAAGCATTGCTTTTGTCTTGCTTCTGGTTTTTTTTGTACGAGATCTGGAAATGGATTACATTATTGATACTTGTCGCATCAATAAATATAGATTTTTTTTTTTCATCAGGCATTATTTACATTTTACACTATGAAAGATAAGTGAATAATAACTAATAATACTATTCATAATATACAAAAATCGATAAAGACTACTTTTTTTAAAAAAAAAAAAAAAACAAAACATTCTTAGTTAACATTGCACGTGAACTAATTTACAAGACATTAGAACAAAGGTAATAAAGACCACACATTTTGGTTTCAACATTATTTTGTGTATTCATCTTGAGTTGAATAATGATGGGGCGTGGAATATGGTGTTATGGACATGAGTAGAAAAGGGGAAAAGAAAGGCGATATGAGCCGCACGTTAAGGAGCAGAAAAGGGTAGGGAAGGTGTGTGACGTGACGGAACCGGCAAGGAAACCTGGTCGGCAGCACACTAATCACGCGGTTCCACCACCTCTTAGAGTAATTTCTGCAGATGTCAGGCCTCCAAAACCTGTTGACGAGGATCTCTACGAAATCCCTCCCGAGCTCCAATATACTTCCAAGCAGGTGTGTTCCCATTTTCAACTAACATTTTATATTGCCGGTAGCTTTATTATGCACACATGACTACTACTCGTCCGCCTCTCTGAGACTTGTAATTTGTATAAATCCTTTCATTCTGGACTGATTTTTTTTTTCTTTTTCTTTTTAAATAATAATTATTTTAAATTGGCATATATAACTGATAATTCCAATCTATATCTTTTATTTCGTAGAAAAAAAAGCTGGGGTTCTTTTCAAGATGCCTTGTACCGGCTTGTGCAGCATGAATTTTGAGTGTTCCGGTCCATGCATATTACTTCTGCTTATTATACAAATGGATGCGTGTGCATTGGTGCTTTGACGGCAGATGAAACCAGACGAGTTAGATTGAAGAACTGATCTAATAATTGATTCTGTTTTCCTTTTGAAAATCAAGTATTTCTATAATTTTGATCAACAATATCATCATGTAATGTTTTTTTGGTTACATATTAGAAGTCATGCCATCCACTTTCAACGCTCAAATTTTAGAACTTGTCTTTAATGAGATGAGACGAGACTAGATGTTTTATTGAAAGTTAAATGAAATATTGTTATATTATAATTTTGTAATATTATTTTTAAATTATTTATTATATTTTTATGTGAGAATTTAAAAAAATTGTAATAATTATATGAGATAAGATAGTTTGATTTTATGTAACCAAACCAACTGTAATATTTAACTACAGTTGTCTGAAGTGCATGTCAAAATTTTAAGGACCACAAACTGGCCAATTATTGTTTTTTTCGACTTCAACGTGAATTGTTTTTCTATTTACCCATGCAGTTAGAGCTTAATTTCTTTGTCCAGTACTGTAGTTTTTTGCGTCACACAACTTTATTTATATTTGATTAGATGCAGAAGATTATACGAATTTATATAATATATATATAATTTGAAAGCTTATAGGTCCGGACCCCAATTTCTCTATACCAATTAATTATGACATTGTACTCTGAAGTTTAAAGGTCATCATCATGTGATAATATGAAGAAGAAGCAATTAACCTTTGTGGCCACCATCAAAAGGCCGTACGTGATTATCAATATCCAAACCTTGAATTAGATATATGATCTCTCGGAACGAAGATCTAAACCTAGTGACGGTCAAATCATGAAAATTTCTACAAAGTTTGGTCTAAACGCATGAAGAGGCCAGTACTAGTGTATTATATATAGCTCCCAAAGCGATAATATTGGCCCAATTAAAAAAATGAAAGCATGACATAAAGTACCAGAGGTATCATCTGGCCAGGGGGGTAAAAAGTTTTTTTTCAAAGAAAATGGTGGGTAGTGTCGGGACTTGGAGATAAGCACTGCACTGTTTTGTGGTTCACAACTATACATCCACAACGCTTGAAAAGGATTTGTGATCCAGCTCAGTGGCGGATCGACCTAGTGTATCTAAGGGGGGCCATGGCCATCCCAAATTTTTTTGAAAAATCAAAATATACCCTAGTTTTTAATCATAATTTTATAAATATAAAAAATGATCCCTCCAAAAAAAAAAAAAAATTATAATCTTCATATGCTCTGTAAAATTTTATAACATCCCAAACTTATTAACATGGATCCAAAAGTTTTTGTTATATAATATTAGACTTCTTAATATAGAGTTTAAAGTAAAAATACGAGAAAAATCATTTAAGGTTGTGATCTATATACAAAATAGTTGAGATGTTTTATCCTCTAGACTTCATTAAGCAAGAAAAAACTTATTTAAGGTCTCTCTTATAGTATTATATGCTTAATGTGACACGAAAATATCTAGAGTTTACATGAAACTTAATAAATTAGTTTAGATACTAGAATGAAGGATGACATTTTAAAAGATCATTTGATAGTTTCTATGAAGCAAATAAATTCTAAATATTTCATTACAAAAATAATAATGTTATTTTATAAAACATTATTATAAAAAATCTGAAACATATATTAAGACATTGTATTTTTAGAATTTTTTTTACGTGTATATTGCAATTTATCGATATTTAATTTTATATATAGTTATGTTTTTATGATTTTTGAATTTCAATGTGTCACACTAAAAAATTTGACCCCCTCAAAAAAATTATTGATTCCACCATTGATCCAGCTCAACACAACTTATTAAGACTACAAAAAAGCATGAGAAAAGAAGACCAAGAACTTCCAAAAAGAGATCTGGATCAAACCACCGTCAAATTACTGGAGTTTTTCATTTGATGCAATAATTAGGGACTCATTCTCAACAACATCAGCCATTTGTCGAGACTCAAAAGGAAGAATCGTGAAATTCTAGACCTCTAAGATCCTAAACATCAATCCCAAATTTGTAGAGGCATCAACAGCTCTTCTTGCTACTAAAATGGCAAATCATCTATGAAAAAGTCCATCAATATTAGGAGATGCTCAATCAGTAATAGATGTAATATTAGACGAATCTCTATCACCGCAATGGCAAATATCCCCGATCCTAAAGGATATCAGACATAACCTCCATCCCCGGGACAACTAGAGGATCAGGAAAGTATACCGATCTCAGAATTAGTGTGCGCACTCAGTGGCGCAATAGGTAGGGACTCAAATGAATTTTGATCGAAAACTCTTGCTTAGTATTCCTAAATGTATTCTATATATAGATAATGGGAAAGATCCACCATGAACTTAATGTATTCCATGTTTTCTATATATATATATATATATATTGAATGCTTGTTGAGTTAAAAAAAAAAAAAAACCACTGCACTGTTTTGTATATCTGCTGTTATCCTCTTTTATAATATTATATTATCTAAAAATAATATTAGATATAGTTTTAATTAATATTATAAATACATTAATCACTATTAGCACCTACTGCCTGAGGAAAATTTACCAACTTTTTTCTTTTTTAGGTAGATAGGTGACTCAGATGCATGCATGCGTTAAGGAAGCCAATTAAGCACTTTTCGGTTTCGTTTGGATATTAAGTTTGTTGAGATTAGAAGAATTGAGATTAAAGTTGAAAGTTAAATAAAATATTATTAAAATATTATTTTTTAATAATATTATTGTTTTAAAATTTAAAAAAGTTGAATTGTTTATTATATTTTATGTGAAAATTTAAAAAATTTCTAATGATGAGATGAAATTAGTTGAAAGCACTTCTTAATTCAAACGGAACCTTCGATCTGGTTTGAGATGATTTTTAGTTTAAAATCCGAAATCCCTAGAAACCTTTTCATGTTCAGAAGTGACAATAATTGGTTTAAACAATAAGGAATGATCGATGTTTTATTTAACTTATAATTAATTGCTTTTGCTCTATATATGACTTATCCTATTTTATTTAAATATTGTTCGTATACTCCTTGATATTTGTTTTATTAAATCAACCAATTAATGACATGTGTTTAAAAACTTGGAGATCAGCATAAAGTCTACACGTAATCACTTAACTAGGAAAAAGAGTAATTAACTTATGAGTCCAAATAATCATGTAGTAGTCCCACGGCCCACAGTTTCAAACTGGGAAAGAGGATGAGGTGGAAACCAGACGACTATGATCCCTACGCTATGTAGCCTGCTTTCTATGTAGCTTTAGGATTCATCCATGGAATCTAAACTCTTGAAGAGACTAGCACAACAATCTACCGTCATTAGTTTCTACTTAAATCGTAATTTGATCCCAAAGAGAATTGAACTTAGGAGCACACAAGTTCGCCCTTACCACAACTAATATTAAAACCTGTATCTTTAATTGATTCTATTAAAGATGCAGTACCTACATATAATATATATATATATATATTACAATAAAAATGGAATTTTATGATCAATTTATTACAACTAAAAGACTATTTGTAACTAATTTTAGTTAGTTGCGAATAGTCTTTTAATTGCAATAAATTAATCACAAAAACCTGTTTTTATTGTAGCTAGTCATTACATGTTATTTATGATATCATTGCCATTCGTCTTTTTACAAGATTATTTACTATATTGGTTTTAATATGTACGGGACATGACATAAAAGGCATACAATTTCATGACCTATCACTATTAATCTCGTAGAAAATTTAAAATTCTAGGTTTATAAGTTTATCTCATTTCTACTTTAGGCCTTACAATTAAGTTGAAAACTCTGTGAGATCTCTATTTTATGATTCAATATTTGAGTTGAAAACTTAATAAGCTTTTTGTAATTATTGATGCAATTAAAAGTGACTTCTCCATTTCTTGGTGGTTAGTGCTTTCTGGATGAAATTGTTTTTTGAATTTTTGAGTTCTATAGTAACTCTTGCAATCCATTTAGTTGTTCCAACTTCGATTGAATCGATTGCACTTAGATTTTGGATAATGGCAATTGCCAAAACAACTTGTCCACCTCCTTACTCCATACCTTTACTGTAGGGGTGTTCATCTGGGTTCCGACCTGGGAACCCGGGTATACCCGAACCGGAACTCGAGTTTTCAACCCGGGCCGGAACCCGAATAAATCCGGCTTTTTGAAACCCGGAAATTCGGGTTCCGGGTTTTACCCGGTTTATTATTATTATTATTATTATATATAAAGGGTTTAGCATAATTTTTTTTTGATAAAAGCCTATAATTAAAATGTTGATGTGCATAATTCTTCTATATTTATTAAAAAAATACTAAAAAAGTGTTGAAAATCATAATTTTTTATAAAAGCATATATTTTATGAATTTTTTTTTGAGTCATCATTAAAAGCATAACACTAACATTTTCCAAAATAATAAAAATATATAAAAATGAAAAACTAAAATGCATGCAATCCACTACATATTGCACTATTTTGTTATTTACACATTATATTACATTACATTGCAAAATACAAAACTACAATATATGAATTATTTTACAAAACTACAATATATAAATTACCAAATAATTCCGGCAAGTAGCAACTTCAAGTGATCTGACTGATAGATCTTGCACATAAGTCAATTACAAAATCACAAAATTAGTACAAAATTAAACAACTATGTATAACTTTAATTATCACCATATTGAACAGAAATTAGCATATATAGATTTCTGGGAATACCTTTAAAGATCCAAGGCATTGGATTCCAGACTCTTCATATCACCACGACAATGAACTCAGTAATGAAAGAAACTCTATCGGCTCTTCATTTTCTTTAACAATCTGTTGATGAACAACATCCAGAGTGCAAATTAGAGGACCTACTAGGCATTGCAAGAAAGAAAGAATGCATAAACCTTGTAACCTAGATGTTTCCATTTGCAAGCCCATTTCACATACCAATAAAGAATAAAACTTATTCAATTACAAATTTAACAAAATTTTCACCCTTATTGCTGTTGAAAAGCGCAATCACACATAAATAAAGATTATCAATGCATGTCAATAACATAAGCATTCATTTTATTTTACTTAAAAACATAAGCATTCATTTGAAATGTATGTGGGGAGAGAGAGAGAGCCCCCTGATAAGTACCGCCAGTTATAAACAAACACCACAAAGGGAAAACTCCTGGTTAGTACCACATGTTCCACCTAAATTGAAAAACATGCTAACCTTTATAACTCATACTGCCCAAACATTTTTTTTTTTGATAAGTAACTCATTCTGCCTAAACATTTAAAAGTTTTAAAGGTAATAAAGGCATTTCTATTACCTTTAAACTCATTCTGTTATGGTGGGCATTTTAAAATCTTCAACTTCTAATAACTCCAATATTTTTAAAACAGATAGAGGATAGAACTTGGAAATGATTACCAATTTCTACTGCAGAGCTTTATTATTGATTGGAAGAGTTATCATGATTTTAAATAAAAGTACATACAAGTTTAATATCAAATCTGTTATAAGTAAATGGGTTCAACATCATCTAAAACTTATGCCCACGATCTAGATCTCACAAACTCAGATCCAGATCTTATTAGGAGACTCTATGGCTATGGATATTTTCACTCCTCCCTACTAAGTCTCACAAATCCAGATCTAACCCATAAAAACACTACACAAAGCTTACTCCATTCAAACATTCACATCAAAATAAACCCAAAATCAACAGAGAGTACAGACTACAAGGAGCTTCTACTGGCATGGAACATGCCGATAGATCATAACAAAACAATACGTTTTTATACAAATCAACAACAAGAAAGCACACAGCAATAAAATAAAACCAACAACAAAAAAGAAAGTAACATGAATGGTGGGATTATAACAAAGAGCAGGCAAATGCATGGTAGATATCATTTTGGGGCAAACAAAGAGCAGATCTCTGATCATTCATTTATATGGCTTTTAACAACAAAACATGAGAATTAGAAGAACCAAAATGTAATCCCTCGAAAACTTAAAAAAAAAAAAAAAACTCCATGTTTAACAAAAAAGAGTAGATCTAGACAAATAATTGAATATACTTTATACCCACATAAGATTTGTTCAAAGGCATTGCTCATAG
>QEOT01002644.1:120411-161625 GCA_003123785.1 Pterocarya stenoptera
GGGGAATGAGAAATTGGAATGACTCCTTGCTGAGCATGAGCCTCCACTGTGATAGCTAGCCTGGAAAAGAGAGATTGGTAGGGCGACATTGGAGCGAGAGCTTAAGTAGGGGCAAGAACACAAGAAGGGAGCATTCCCCCTACCGCATCCCTGTCGGGTTGAATCAGCCTCTCAACGAGATTAAAACCATAGCAAGAGGGTTTGCCGAGGGTGGAGCATCATCTTTGACAAGAAAAGTCCCGTAAGGAGAGCGAGATACAAAGACGTGTTTGTAGTCCAGAAACTATGAGGGCATGTTGTACCCATATGATGACGTGCTAGTAGTAACTCTACTCTTCGCGAACTACACTACTTGCAAGATCTTAATTGACAAAGGGATCTTAGCTAACGTCCTCTTCTGGGATGTGTTTTTTAAGAGAGACAGTGCAACTTGTGGGCACTGTAACACTTCGATTTTTACGTGCTTTTTATTGAAGGTTTTTTTTATTTAATATTTATTTTTGAGCCGTTTAATTTAATATAAACGTGTTTATGCGAGATTAGTTTAATGTGCTTTTATGATTTTAATTAGTGTTCTACAATTTAAATTGCCTTTTTTTTAAAAGTATATTTATTACTGGAGTTTAATATTTTATTTTAATTATTTTTGAGTTTATTTTGATTTATTTAATTTATTATTTTAAAAATAGTTTTTTTTTAGGATCAGTTGTGACTCGAAAGTGGTGAGGATTGTACCTCATTTCTTTTCCTCTTTCATTTTTCTCCTCATTTTCTTTTCTTTTTCTTCTTTCCCTCGTTCGGACGCCCAGCCAGCTCGTGTACTCTCTCTCTCTCTCTCTCTCTCTCTCTCTCTCTCTCTCTCTCTCTCCGTGCGTCCGGCTTCTCTCCACCCTGCACTGCCGCCGGCTGTCTGTGGCCCTCACCGCCGGCACCACTCGGTTCCTCAGCTGCCGGCGAGTTCACCCCTCCGTTTTCAGGCCGCCTAACGCCGCCGTTAGCCGCTGTGCGCTGTGCGAAGCCGTGGGCTTCCTCCTCCCATTCCGCCGCCGTCCGGCCACCATTTCTTCACCACTTCATCATCGGCACCTTGCCGTCCTAACCGACCCATTTTCGGCCCCGATCCGTCGCTGAAGCCGCCCCTTGGAACACCCTCTTCGATTTCACCTTTGTGGCCTTAAACCGCCGTTTCGGCCGTCACACACGGCCAACCTTCAATACCATTAGCTTCACTGACCTCATTAGGCCCTACTCTATCAATTTCAAGTCTTTGTTTGACCTCGTGTAAATTTAGATTTGCAGTGTATTCGGCCACAGTGTTTTTACACTGTGGAGTTGCTGATTTGGTGCTCCCAGTTCCTCCGTGATCCTCCTAAAATTATTTTCAAGCACTGCAAGTATTTCTCCAAAAGAATTTTAAGACTTTAATATATTTTTTGCACTAACTTGTTTTATAAACTGTGAATTGGTTATCTGGTTGTGCTGATAACTGTTTAATTGTTTCTTTCATGGCATTGTGCATGCATGCGTGGGTGCGTGTGTGTTGAGGAAACTGTGTTTAAGGTTTTACGGGAGCGTGTGTATCACCCCCAAGCCGAGATGAGATATTATTTCAATGGAGCTCCTTTGGACACTCGGGAGCGGAATATACTAAGTATCGTCCTCTGGGGCTTTTGCCCGGGACTTGGACGGGATGGTAGTGCTCTCGATCCGACTCCGTGACTCCTCGGGCTGGCGGGGGTCAGAGGATGCCTGGCTATGTATGCGGTGGGTGCGGAACTAGGCATCACTCATGTATCACTTGCACGGTCGTTACTCGTGGGGTGAAGATGGGAAGCCAGAGTATGTGGATGGTCCCTAAGGGAGGCCATGGTGCATACGGTTAAAATTGAAATTAATGAAATTATTCCTGTTTTAGTTTTGTGCCAAATGGTGTTTTTTGGCGTGTGTGGAAAATTGTGATTTTCGAGAAATGGAGTTTTTCTCAGGTTTTTTTTTACGCTTGGGTCATCATGTGCATGCATAGCGTTAGTGGTTTTCATATATTTATTGTCTTGGATCTTTTTGGGTTTTACTTACCTGCGGTACCATCTTTTTGGTACTGTAAATTTTGATGTAGGTTTTGATGAGGCTGAGCCCGAGGATGCAGCTCCGCTTGAGGAGTAGAGATATTGGCTATATTTTGTGTTAAAAATTATTGCCGCTTTGCTTATTGTATTGTATTAAACTCTGGTACTTAGTTATTTGACTTAACCTTTCTGCTGCATATTGTTTATTGTACACGTGTTGCATTGCACACACTCAGCACATGTCGATGGGGTGCGTGACCGTGTCGTCATCATCCCGCGTGTCTCGATTTCCGTGTGTGTCCGTACATGGAAGTTGGGGGCGCCACAGGTGGTATCAGAGCGGTTCGGTTCTAGGTAAAGCCACATGTCCCTTAGGTACCAGAATCTTTTTAAGCTTGATTTGAAGTAGTTTTGAAATTATTTCATTTTATATGATGTGTTGTTTTATTTGTTTTATTATTTTGTTTTGTGTTCTAATCGAAACTAAAGTGTGGTTGAGGTTTATGCTTTGACAGAAAATGGTAAGGCCAAGGAGACAAGATAATGAACCTATGGAGGAATCATCTCAAGTCGAGATTGATAATGCCATTGCTAGAGCCTTGACTAGAATGGCAGACCTCTTTCACCAAAATATTAGACCGCCACCAGTTGACCAAAACTTGCTTATGCAAGTGGGGTGTTCTTACGAGAGATTTCTTAAGCACAGGACTCCTATGTTCTTTGGTGTGGAAGATCCCCTCCAAGCTGAAGGTTGGATCAATGGGATTGAGAGGACGTTTGAGATTTGTGGGTGCACTGAAGCTCAACAAGTTCTGTATGCCAGTTATTTGTTGCAAGGAGAAGCAACAAATTGGTGGAGGGCGAAGCGGAATCTCTTGGAAAGAGAGTTTGGATCCTTAGTCGCTGTGTTGTGGCAGCATTTCAAGAAGGAGTTTGATGATCGGTTTTTCCCTCCTGCTGTGAGAAGGCAGAAAGCTCGGGAATTCAATAATCTGGTTCAGGGAAGTATGACGGTGGACCAGTATTCACGTGCTTTCTTGGAGTTCGGGCGTTTTGCCCCCCATCTTATTGCCACTGAAGAGTTGCAAGTGGAGCGATTTCAAGAAGGTCTGCATTCTGAGATACGCAGATTTGTGATTTGTTAGCGAGATACTTCTCTCCATGAGTTGATTGATCTGGCTACTATGGTGGAGCGAGAAAATAGTTTGGCTGTAAGCTCCCCTCCAAGCCAGGAAAGGAGGAGTTTTGCAGGAGAAGGTAGCAGTTCTGGGTCTCCACAGAAGTTTGTTCAGAGGATTGGGTCTTGATCTCAGGCAGCTCCTGGGGTACGTATGGGAGGTCGAGCTCCAGTTTGCCCCAGATGTAATAGAGCTCACGAGGGCGAGTGTCCCTCGGGAGGGATTCGATGTTATAGATGTGGTCAGCCGGGACATCTATATCGTGAGTGCCCTAATCAAGCTCAGAGAAGTTGAGGGGGCCCACGTAGTGGAGGAGTTAACCAGAGACAAATGGTTCAAGCCAGGGTTTGTTCTATGACCCCTGGAGATGTTGATTATGAGTCGCCAGCTACTCAGGATGCTGGTGTGATTACAGGTATGAGTTTAATTTAATTTTTGGATTTGGTGTTTGGTGAGAATTGTTTGCTTGAATTTGTTTGGGGTGTATGTGTGCTTAAGGAAGAGTTTGCCTTTATAATTTTTATGCTTGTACGTTGTTTGATTCGGGGGCGTCTCAGTCTTTTGTATCAGCCACCTTTGCGCGGCTGTGTAACTTGGTCACGGAACCTTTACCCCAGTATTTGGTTGTGGCTCTTCCTAAGGGGGAGATGGTGTGTTGCTCCAAAAATCGCTTTGGGTTGTCCTTTGGATTTTGGTGGAAGGACACTTGATGCGGATTTAATTGTTTTCCAGTTGTTGGGTTTTGATATTATTCTTGGTATGGATTGGTTGTATCGGTATTCTGCAAGTATTAATTGTAGAAACCGGATGGTTAGCTTTCAACTTCCGGATGGGGATTATTTGGAATATGTGGGAAGTAAGTTGAAGGCGAAGCCGATAGTTATATCTGCAGTGCAAGCAAAGAGAGATATAGCTTGTGGAGCTGATGCATATTTGGTTCAAGTGGTGTCTGCGCCATCCGAGAAGAAGTCTTTAGTGGACATTCCGGTTGTAGAAGAATTTCCAGATGTGTTTGCAGATGAATTGCCAGGGTTGCCTGCAATTCGTGAGTTGGAGTTTGCTATTGATTTGGAACCTGGAGCCGCTCCTGTGCACAAAGCTCCATACCATATGGCACCAACTGAATTGAAAGAGTTGAAGATCCAGTTGCAAGAATTGGTTGACAAGGGTTTTATTCAGCCAAGTACGTCACCTTGGGGAGCGCCAGTTTTGTTTGTCAAGAAGAAAGATGGTTCTCTCAGAATGTGTATCAACTACCAGGAACTCAATAAAGTGACCATCAAGAATAAGTATCCGCTTCCCCGTATAGATGATTTGTTTGATCAGCTTCAAGGAGCAGCTGTTTTCTCCAAGATTGACTTGAGATCGGGATACTACCATTTGAGGATAAGGGATAAAGATATTCCCAAGACTGCTTTTAGGTCGCGGTATGGTCATTATGAGTTCAAGGTGATGCCTTTTGGGTTGACTAATGCTCTTGCAGCTTTTATGGATTTAATGAACCAAGTTTTTCGGCCGTATCTGGATTCTTTTGTGGTGGTATTCATTGACGATATTATGATTTATTCTCGAGACTTGGAAGAGCATGCTTATCATCTTTGTCAGGTGCTTGGGAAATTAAAAGAACATCAGTTGTATGCTAAGCTTAGTAAATGTGAATTTTGGCTGGAAGAAGTCAAATTTCTTGGGCATGTGAT
This sequence comes from Pterocarya stenoptera, assembly GCA_003123785.1. NCBI lineage: Eukaryota > Viridiplantae > Streptophyta > Magnoliopsida > Fagales > Juglandaceae > Pterocarya > Pterocarya stenoptera. The sequence goes on from QEOT01002644.1 coordinate 125,353, forward strand.
TTCTCGAGATGGAGTCGTAGTAGATCCTAGCAAGGTAGAAGCTGTTTTGTCTTGGCCTTGTCCTTCAACGGTGCGCGAGATTCGGAGTTTCTTGGGACTTGCAGGGTATTATCGGAGATTTGTTGAAGGTCTTTCTCGATTATCCGGACCTCTCACCGCTTTGACTAGAAAGAATGTTGAGTTTGTTTGGTCATATCGATGTGAGAGGAGTTTCCAAGAATTGAGGAAGAGACTGGCAACAGCTCCTGTTTTGGCACTTCCGGAGCCACACATGCCGTTTGTGGTATTTAGTGATGCATCTAAGTTTGGATTGGGATGCGTTCTTATGCAAGAGGGACGAGTTGTTGCTTATGCATCTCGTCAGTTGAAAGTTCATGAGAAGAATTATCCTACTCATGATTTGGAGTTGGCAGCTGTGGTGTTTGCTCTTAAGATTTGGCGTCATTATCTGTATGGAGAAGTCTGTGAAGTCTTCACTGATCACAAGAGTTTGAAGCATTTGTTTTCTCAGAAGAATCTCAACATGAGGCAGAGGCGATGGTTAGAGCTGATTAGCGACTATCAATGTGAGATAAAGTATCATCCAGGGAAAGTTAATCTAGTTGCTGATGCCTTGAGTAGGAAGTCTTAGTTAGTGGATGAGGTAGAGTCGTTGGGATTGGACTCTCTTCTTTATGAGATGAGGAGACTTCTTATTGAGAGTTCGCAGCAGGAAGAATTGCTCTCTTCAGTTTTGAATGTTCGAGTAGTTGATTTTGAAGAATTGAAGACTCTCCAGAGAAAGGACTCAAAGTTGTTGATATCAGAAAGAGAGTCAGGAAGTCTAGAGGACCCATGCACTATAGTTTGGATAAGGATGGTGTTCTTCGGTTTCGGGATCGAAGAGTGATTCCCAGAGATTCAGAATTTAAGGAGTGAATCTTGGCAGAAGCTCATATGGCTCCTTATTCAATTCATCCTGGAAGCACAAAGATGTATCGAGATTTAAAGAGAAATTTCTGGTGGGAAGGTATGAAGACGGATATCACCATGTTTATTGAAAAGTGTGATACGTGCCGTCAAGTTAAGGCTGAGCATCAAAGACCTGCTGGTAAGCTTCAACCTCTCCCTATTCCTGAGTGGAAGTGGGATGACATTTCTATGGATTTTATAGTAAGTCTTCCGAGGACTCATTGTGGAAAGAATTCAGTTTGGGTGATCTTGAATCGGTTGACCAAGAGTGCCCATTTCTTGCCTGTAAATAATGCAGACTCTTTGGGTAAATTAGCACGGTTGTATGTTAAGGAGATTGTGAGGTTGCATGGAGTACCCAAGAGTATTGTGTCGGATAGAGACCCGGCGGTTCACGTCGCGTGTTTGGAAGAGTTTACAGGCAGCTCTAGGCATTAATTTGAAGTTTAGTATTGCTTATCATCCTCAGACTGACGGTCAGTCCGAGCGTACTATTCAGACTTTAGAGGATATGTTACGGGCATGTGTTATGGAATTTCAAGGGAGTTGGGAAAATCAGTTGTCGTTGATAGAATTTGCTTATAATAACAGTTTTCATGCTTCCATTCAGATGGCCCCGTATGAAGCTTTGTATAGGAGGAAGTGTAGATCACCTTTGTGTTGGGCTGAAGTGGGTGAGAGTAAATTAATTGGGCCTGAGTTGATTCAAGAAATGAAAGATCAAGTTCGGGTTATAAGAGCTAGAATGGCAGCAATGCAAAGCCGACAGAAAAGTTATGCAGATACGAGGAGAAGAGATTTATCTTTTGAGGAAGGCGATTGGGTTTATCTTAAAGTCTCTCCTATGAAAGGCGTTAAGCGCTTTGGTAAGAAAGGAAAGCTTAGCCCAAGGTATGTTGGACCTTTTCAGATTTTGGACAAGGTTGGGGCTGTTGCTTACAGGATTGCTTTGCCAGAGTATTTTGGAGAAGTTCATAATGTGCTCCATGTGTCTTCGTTGAAGAAAAGTTTTGGTCAGCAAGAGTCGCGTTTTGTCGATCCAGAATGCATTCAACTGCAGCCTGACCTTACTTATGAGGTTGCCCCGACGCAAATGGTGGATTAGAAGGAGCAAAGATTGAGATCTAAGTCGATACCTTTGGTGAAGGTAGCTTGGGGTGATCCGTTGGCTCAAGATTTCTCTTGGGAAAGAGAAGTGGACATGAGGGAGCAATACCCGTTTTTGTTTGGATAAATGGCGGTATGTCTCTTAAGCCTATCTTTTTGTTGCATTTCATGCCTGTCTTTAGCATTGATGTTTGACCCTACAATTTCGGGGACGAACTTTATTTTAAGGAGGGGAGGTTGTAACACCCCGGTTTTTACGTGCTTTTTATTGAAGGATTTTTTTAATTTAATATTTGTTTTTGAGCCGTTTAATTTAATATAAACGTGTTTACGCGAGATTAGTTTAATGTGCTTTTATGATTTTAATTAGTGTTCTACAATTTAAATTGCCTTTTTTTTAAAAGTATGTTTATTGCTGGAGTTTAATATTTTATTTTAATTAGTTTTGAGTTTATTTTGATTTATTTAATTTATTGTTTTAAAAATCGTTTTTTTTAGGATCAGTTGTGACTCGAAAGTGGTGATGATTGGATCTCATTTCTTTTCCCCATCTTTTCTTTTTCTCTTTCATTTTTCTCTTCCTTTTCTTTTCTTTTTCTTCTTTCCCCCTTTCGGACGCCCAGCCCAGCTCGCATACTCTCTCTCTCTCTCTCTCTCTCTCTCTCTCTCTCTCTCCCCGTGCGTCCGGCTTCTCTCCACCCTGCACCGCCGCCGGCCGTCCGTGGCCCTCACTGCTGGCACTACTCGGTTCCTCAGCTGCCTGTGATTTCACCCCTCCGTTTTCAGGTCGCCTAACGCCGCCGTGAGCTGTGAGAAGCCGTGGGCTTCCTCCTCCCATTCCGCCGCCGTCCGGCCACCATTTCTTCACCACTTCATCATCGGCACCTTGCTGTCCTAACCGACCCATTTTCGGCCCTGATCCATCGCCGGAGCCGCCCCTTCGAACACCCTCTCCGATTTCACCTTTGTGGCCTTAAACCATCGTTTCGGCCGCTACCCACGGCCAACCTTTGATACCATTAGCTTCACCGACCTCATTAGGCCCTACCCTATCAATTTCAAGTCTTCGTTTGACCCCGTGTAAATTTGGGTTTACAATGTATTCGGCCACAGTGTTTTTACACTGTGGAGTTGTTGATTTGGTGCTTCCAGTTCCTCCGTGATCATCCTAAAATTATTTTCAAGCGCTGTAAGTATATCTCTAAAAGACTTTTAAGACTTTAATATATTTTTTGCACTAACTTGTTTTATAAACTGTGAATTGGTTATCTGGTTGTGCTGATAACTGTTTGATTGTTGCTTTCATGGCATTGTGCACGTATGCGTGGGTGTGTGTGTTGAGGAAACTGTGTTTAAGGTTTTACGGGTGCGTGTGTATCACCCCCAAGCCGAGATGGAATATTATCTCGGTGGAGCTTCTCTGGACACTTGGGAGAGGAATATATTGAGTGTCGTCCCCTGGGGCTTTTGCCCTGGACTTGGACGGGATGGTAGCGCTCTCTATCCAAATCCGTGACTCCTTGGGCTGGCAGGGGTCAGAGGATGCCTGGCTATGTACGCGGTGGGCGCAGAACTGGGCATCACTCATGTATCACTTGCACGGTCGTTACCTGTGGGGTGAAGATGGGAAGCCAGAGTATGTGGATGGTCCTTAGGGGAGGCCATGGTGCATACGGTTAAAATTGAAATTAATGGAATTATTCCTGGTTTTAATTTTGTGCCGAATGATATTTTTTGGTGTGTGTGGAAAATTGTGATTTTCGAGAAATGAAGTTTTTTTCGGGTTTTTTTTTTTTACGCTTGGGTCATCATGTGCATGCATAACGTTTGTGGTTTTAATATATTTATTGTCTTGGATCTTTTTGGGTTTTACTTACCTGCGGTACCATCTTTTTGGTACTGTAGATTTTGATGCAGGTTTTGATGAGGCTGAACTCGAGGATGCGGCTTCGCTTGAGGAGTAGGGACATTGGCTATATTTTGTATTAAAGATTATTGTCGCTTTGCTTATTGTATTTTATTTGATTTGACGTTGATTTGTAAACAAAATCGTATTATGTTGACATATGGATTTTCAGTACTCTGGTATTGTATGAAACTCTGGTACTTAGTTATTTGACTTAACCTTTCCGCTGCATATTGTTTATTGTACACGTGTTGCATTGCACACACTTAGCACATGTCAATGAGGTGTGTAACCGTGTTGTTATCATTCCGGGTGTCTCGATTTCTGTGTGTGTCCGTACATAGAAGTTGGGGGAGCCACAGGCACCATTGCACTACTACCCGTCATAGCGGGGGTAGGGTCCCATGCAATTATGGCCATGATGGAATTTTTAATGGTTAAAACCCACGTCATATAATTCCATCATTGTTCACCCAACTTTGAACGGGATGAGGGCAGCTACCTTGACTTACCTTCTAAAAATGAAGTTTTGAATAGATACGGGTGTCGGGGAAGTTTGTGGGGAGCAAGTGCTAGCATGTGAATGGTACGTGTAAGAATTGAAGAACTAGGGTATGAGGGTTCGGACCGATGAAAAGAGGAGTTAAGTTTGCAGTGGTCGCCTTAGAATCGAATTCAATTGCGACAAATATAGAGATTGGCACATGGTAATAGGAATCAAGTAAAATATCTTCCCCCAGCCATCCTTAGGCTAATGGAAAAGTGGAGGCAACAAACAAGACCATGTTTCGCATAGTGAAGAAGATACTTCAATGGGCCCATCCCAACTGATTTTTATTAATTATCTATTTATATGTAGCTAACTCCAAAATGCACCAATATCAAAATATTTCGTTCCCGTACTTAAACCAGAATGATCACCGGAGTGGAATTTAAAATATTGGTTGAGCTAATATCTAGAGGTGAGGGAGGCAACTTGTTTAAGAAGGTGTTCAACCTCATTTTAGCCCGAAGAGAGTCCAAGAATGCTATAGCTGCTGAGTCAAGGACGAGAGTCTACATTTCGAAGGTCCTTAAATCTTGCTAGATGAGCCAGCAAGAACTTCTTTAACATCCCGAGTGCGTGGTTGCATCTAGCCTTCCATGCATCCTCACGAACCTAAGAGGGTGAAGACAGCTAAGGGAAAGTGAACAAGCCCGAAGTTCGGCATCCAGCTCATTAACACGCTACTGAGACTTTACAAGTTTCCCCCGCAGAGTCTCAATTATGCCATGGAGCTTAAAGTAGCGCTTGTTTGCCTTGTAAAGCTCCTCTCTAGTAGATCGATGCTTGGCCTTCGGCATGGGCCAACTCCCCTCGGACGACATCACGGTCCAAATAAAGGCACCTGTGAGAATCTTTAGCCTTTGTAGCTTTCTGTATAGGCAAATCAACGCTCTCTCAGATTCGACAAAGAGCTCAATGCCTCTTCTAATTCGGCCTCCAGTGTGACACTACGACAATGCTCTGCCTCCAACATGTCCTCCAAGAGTGTTGAGGCACGACTGGCATCCCGCTCACGGTCTAAGGCTTGGTCCAAGTCACTTTGTACCCTTTCAAGAGAGGACTTCTCCAAAGCGAAGGTGAGTTGGAGTCCAAATACCTCAGCCTTCAACGTGGCAATCTTTGCTTCTTGGATTTGTGAGAGAGAACCCAATCGGGACTACTCAGTCGCCCATAATTCATTCTCCTCCATGGCCTTAGAAACGGCTTCTTGGGCTCCCTCCATGAAGGAACGAGAGGACTATAACTGCTCCTCCAAATCAGATCGATAATGAGAAATTCATTAGGCCAAGGAGTATAAACCCTATAATGAATAACTTGGGCCAGTTAACAAAACACGAAGAAAGGATAACAAAAACCAATAGCAAGGTTACGCACTGGAGAACGAAGATTGTTAATTTCTCGAGCAATTCGGGCAACCAAAGAAAGAATATCCGTCCACCTATTGGGTAGACAAAGAAGGTTTAGTCATGTAGAAACCAAACATCTCCAACTGATGATTAGGATCCTAAAAAGATGCACCGGATGAAGGATGGTTTGTCTGTTTGCTAGGTGCAAGCCAAAGGGGACACAACGGAGATGTCCCTGAGCTTGGCAACGTCCCACAAGCTGATTCCCTGGAAACTTAGCAGAAGTATAGTTGCTCCCAACGCCTGTCAAGGAGTGGGTGTTGAGTATTGTGGAAACTGGTCCACCGCTTGAGCAGAGTTTCTAGCTGCTAGAGCGAAGGCAAGTTAGAGAGGTCTACTCGACAGATTGCTCAAGTGGATGGAAGTCAGAGAAGGAGGCTCGAAGATCCGCTCGACTCATGGCTCGAGCTATTGCGGGAAACAAGTTTGCTCGATGTGCGTTCGACACGCCGCTTGAGCGAACATCACTAATTCTGTTCAAATTAGGGTTTTCGCCGCATGAAGTATAAATATGATTTGTTATTGACTTGTGGTTGTACAGAGTGAATAGTAGTCACCCCAAACTATTGTATTATGATTTCTCAAGAAATAAAAATCCTCTACAGCTCCCGTGGACGTAGGTAATTTGTCGAACCATGTAAATCATTGTGTTTTGTGTGATTGCTTCTTGTGTGTATTTACTTTTATGTTATTGTTATCGTTTTTCACAACAACTGGTATCAAGAGTCAAGGTTCGGGTTTTAAAAAAAACGATGGCTGGAGCGGACGTGAAGGTATCAGGGATCGAGAAGTTCGATGGCACAGATTATGGATACTGGAGGATGCAGATAGAGGATTACTTTTATGGGAAGAAACTTCATCTTCCACTGTTGGGGATAAAGCCAGACAGCATGTCAGTTGCTGATTAGAACTTGTTGGATTGACAGGTTCTGAGGGTTATTCGGCTAACCCTATCGAGATCTGTTGCTCACAACATCATTAAGGAGAAGACGACTGCAGATCTCATAGCGGCTTTGTCAAGTATGTATGAATAGCCGTCAGCGAATAACAAGGTACATTTGATGAAAAAGTTATTCAATTTGAAGATGACAGATGGTACGTCTATTGCACAACTTCTGAATGATTTTAATATTGTCACAAATCAATTGTTGTCTGTTAAAATTGAATTTGATGATGAGATACATGCACTGATACTATTGGCATCACTGCCAAATAGTTAGGAAGCTATGAGAATGGATGTTAGTAATTCTGCTGGTAAGTCAAAGTTGCAATATGATGATATCTGTGATTTGATTTTGACTGAGGAGGTACTCAAGAGAGATTCAGGCGAGACCTCGGGTTCGAGTTCAGCACTAAATGTTGACTCTCGGGGGAGAGTACAAGACAAGAACTCAAACACAGGCAAATCAAAATCAAGGAACAGGGGCAAGAGCAAGTCAAGGCCTGGTCAGTAGGCAACTTGCTGGAATTGTAGCAAGGCTGGCCACATAAAGAAGAACTGTAGAAATTCCAAGAAGACCGAGAATGATAGTGTTAATGTGGTAACTGAAGAAGTATATGATGCATTATTGCTTGCAGTTCATAGTCTAGTTGAAGAATGGGTACTGGATTCAGGGGCTTCTGTCCATACATCATCCCATCGGGAGTTAATGCAAAACTATGTTGCAGGTGATTTTGGAAAGGTGTACCTGGCTGATGAGGAGGCTTTGAACGTAGTGGAGATGTGAGACATTGACATTGTACTCCCTAACAAAAATAAATGGACCTTACAGAAGATCAGACACATTCTTGAGTTGAAGAAGAATCTCATTTTTGTTGGGCAGCTTGATGATTGTGGCCATTCAATAGTGTTCTCAAATAGAACTTGGAAGGTCACCAAAGGGGCATTAGTACTGGCTCGGGGTAAGAAAACTGGTACACTCTATATGACTACTGATTTGAATAATACTATTGCTACTACCGTTGCAGAGAGTATAAGAGATTTGTGGCATTGCAGGCTTGGCTATATGAGTCAGAAGGGCATGAAAGAACTTCTGTCTAGAGGTAAGCTACCAGAACTGAAGTCAGTTGATTTCAATATGTGTAAGAGTTGTATTATGGGAAAACATAATAAGGTCAGTTTCTTGAAAAGTGGTAGAACACTGAAGACAGAAAGACTGGATCTTGTGCACACAGTTTTGTGGGGACCTTCCCAGTGGCATCCCTTGGAAGTTCTCATTAATATGTTATGTTCATTGATGACCACAGTCGGAAGGTATGAGTTTATTTTTGGAAACATAAATCTGATATATTTAATGTGTTTAAAATTTGGAAGGCCATGGTTGAGACAGAGACAGACTTGAAGTTGAAATGCTTGAGGTCTAATAATGGTGGTGAGTACATTGATGGTGGGTTTAAAGAGTATTGTGCGACTCAGGGTGTCAGAATGGAGAAGACCATTCATGGAACACCATAGTAAAATGGAGTTGCTGAACGTATGAATAGAACCATAAATGAGCGTGCTAGAAGCATGAGGCTGCACGTTGGATTACCACCTACTTTCTAGGCAGATGCAATTAGCACTGCCGTTTACTTGATAAACAGAGGGCCATCAGTTCCGTTGGATTGTGGATTGCCTGAGGAGGCTTGGAGTAGGAAAGAGGTCAAATTTTCTCACCTTAAAACTTTTGACTATCTTTCTTATGTTCTTATTGATTTTGATGCTCGCAGTAATCTTTTGGCTAAGTCAAGGAAATGTTATTTCATTGGCTATGGAGACAAGGCATTTGGCTATCATTTCTAAGACGATCAGGGTTGGAAAGATTATAAGAAGCAAGAATGTGATTTTCAATGAGAAGATTGTGTTCAAGAACAAGACTAGTACAGTTGCTGAAGCCGCTCCTTAGGAGTTTTATTTTGTGAGACTGGATGACCTACCAGAGGCTACAGTGCAGTGCATAGATGTGAGTGACGAGTAAAGTGGGTCTAGTACACCAACTCTTATTATTCCGCAGTTAGATCCAAAGTCGTCCACTCCTATAGCTGCAGTTCGCAGGTCAATTAGGACTATTCGTCCCCCACAACGTTTCTCATATACTTTGAATTATATTCTGTTGACAGATGGTGGAAAACCGTAAAGTTATGAGGAAATCTTGCAAAATGAAAATTCGAGCAAGTGGGAGCTGGCTATGAAAGATGAGATGGATTCCTTGTTAGGAAATCAGACATGGAAGTTGACAAAACTTTCATTAGGGTAGAAGGCATTACACAATAAGTGGATATACCGGGAGAAGACTGAGCATGATCGCAGTAAGAGGTACAAGGCCAGACTTGTTGTAAAAGGCAGCAAAAGCAGGGTATTGATTACTCTGAGATCTTTTTTCCTATGGTGAAGATCACAACCATCAGGTTAGTTTTGGCTATGGTTGCTATTGAAGATCTAGTTCTTGAGTAGTTAGATGTGAAGACAACTTTTCTTCATGGAGACCTTGAATAAGACATCTACATGCAGTAACTTGAGGGATTTGTAGTATACGGAAAGGAAGGTTCAGTTTGCAGACTGAAGAAGAGCTTGTATGACTTGAAGCAAGTTCCTAGACAGTGGTATAAGAAATTGACAGTTTCATATGCAGTGTAGGGTACATCAGATGTCAGGCAGATCACTGTTGCTATGTCAGGCAGTTTGACACTTTTTACATTATTTTGTTGTTGTATGTGGATGACATGCTTATTACAGGGGCTAGTATTGATGAGATCAATAATCTAAATAAGTAGATGTTAGAGCACTTTATAATGAAGGATTTGGGAGCTGCAAAGCAAATCCTTGGTATGAGAATTGTTAGAGACAGAGTCAGAGGCACATTAAGACTCTCACAGGCTGAGTATGTGAAAAAGGTACTCAACAAATTCAATATGGACAAGGCCAAGCTAGTTGGCACACCCTTGGGTAGTCAATTTAGACTCAGTAAGGATTAGTCACCAAAGTCAGAAGAGGAATAAGATTATATAAGTAAGGTTCTTTATGCCTCAGCTATTGGTTCACTTATGTATGCTATGGTTTGCACGAGATCAGATATTGTCCATGCAGTGGGAGTTGTGAGTAGATATATGAGTAACTTGGAAAAACAACATTGGGATGCAGTGAAGTAGATTTTGAGGTACCTAAAAGGCTCCTCAGAAACGTGTTTGTGTTTCTCAGGAGAGGGCTTAGAGGTGCAGGGCTATGTTGATGCTGATTTAGCTAGAGATGCTGATAGCAGAAAGAGAACCACGGAGTTTTTTTACACTCTGGGTGGTACTGCAGTTTCATGGGGTTCCAATCTATAGAAGACAGTTTCTTTGTCGACAACAGAAGCTGAGTACATTTCAGTTTCCGAAGCTGCAAAGGAGATGATTTGGTTATAGGGCTTTTTGGAGGAATTGGGTAAAAAGAATCAGAAGGGCACTCTCTACAGTGACAGTCAGAGTGCTATATTCCTTGCCAAGAACCCAGCATTTCATTCCAGGACTAAGCACATTTAGATCAGGTATCACTTTATACAATCATTGTTAGATGACGGATAGTTGTTACTTGAGAAAATTTGTGGAAGTAAGAACCCTGCTGATATGTTGACAAAGGGTGTTACATTTGAGAAACCGAAGTTGTGTACAACTTCAGTTGGTCTTCTAGTGTGAAGACAAGGGTAGTGAGTTGTAAAGGTGGATGATATCATAATTGAGGTAGAGGGCTATACTGTGGGTGTACCAATCTCCAAGTGGGAGAATTGTTGAGTATTGTGGAAACTGGTCCACCACTTGAGCGGAGTCAAGTCAGAGATGTCCGGTTGACAACTGCTCGAGCGGAGGGAAGTCAGAGAAGGCCACTCAAAGATTCGCTCGACTCATGGCTTGAACTATTGCGGGAAACAGGTTCGCTTGATGCGCACTCGACATGCCTCTCGAGCGAACATCACTAATTCTGCTCAAATTAGGGTTTCCGCTGCATGAAGTATAAATATGATTTGTTATTGACTTGTGGCCGTACAGAGTGAATAGTAGTCACCCCAAACTATTGTATTGTGGTTCCTCAAGAAATAAAAATCCTCTGCAGCTACCGTGGACGTAGGCAATTTGCCGAACCACGTAAATCATTGTGTTGTGTGTGATTGCTTCTTGTGTGTGTTTACTTTTACGTTATTGTCATCCTTTTTCACAACAGTGGGCTAGGCTAACCGCAAAAACACCTAGTACCTCCTCACCAAGAGTAGCTATCATTGAAGACTAATCCATGGGAGATGTTACCTCTCCTCAGCAATCTCGGGAGTTTCCCACCCGAGATAGTGGCTTGTTTCCCTTGCCAACTTCCAACGTTTCAACAGATTCACTTGTTGTCGAAGAGGAGGATAATGACTCGAATCTCTTGTACAATGCCTCAGGAAAGGAGCTCGATAAGACAACTAGAATCGTGTGTAAGAATGATGAGTCTAACAACGAGTCCAAGTCCCGAACTCCTTGGTTAATCACATCTACAAGGCTATCGAGATGCAACAGTGGAGGGGAATGATGAATTTCCTGATGTTTATAAGATGAAGGGGCAGTCAGTCGACAGGACGCTGTGTGTCCACTTTGGGCTAGTAGGGTAATGACGGGCGCGTGACCCACCCGGGACTCCAACACCATCAGTACAAGGCCTTTTTCCTTTGGGGTCTGACTAAGCAGGAGCATACTTCTTGAACCCAGGAGAAGGTCTTGGACCCATCGAACTAGGCATTTAAAGGCCAACAGCTCATGATCTGTCTAGTGCCACCAAGAAACAGTCAATGTTCTCTTGAGTAAGGATCACGTCAGAATTTACAGAGTTGGATTTTCCCTAACCCATGGGTAAATAAGATCAAACGTCCTATCTCTCCCCTAGTGGGAGTAACTTCAAAGTCACGACCGTTGGGGGCGGAACGCCAAGAGGCCCTTACTAGGAACTCACGACAGTTGGCCCTACCAACGGGAAAATCCAGAAACAAAAAAAGAGTTTCTGATCACAGTTCTTGCAGTGGGAATAGAGGGATTCCAAATGTACAACCTATAGCCAACCCGTGAATAGAAGCTACGCTGGTTCACATTGTGCCGTCTAACCCTCGGATATAATGGGTGTGTATACAAGAAGGGGATCAGATTGTTGAGTTTGCTATATTTTGTTTTAAAATATTAAATAACCAACCAAAAATATTCTTGCGTGGATCTATTTTTCGAATGCAAGAAATAAATGCCATTTATCTTCGAGGGGCAATGCATGTTGGCTTCTTGTTGAATATTTCCACATAATGAATGAGTATATTTCCACAAATTTTACTTTAAAGTAAAAACATGTCACCATGTCATGCCGTAGATTTTTTGTAACTTTATTTTAAATGGAGTGTAGTTGATAAAATAGTAAGAATATCTTTATTTCATAAAAATGTGCTTTACTTAAACGGTGTTATAAAAATTTGTAAAAATGATTGTGTTTTTATCATTATTCTTTTATTCAAGAGACCAATGAATTTAGTGATTGAGTAAATAGAAAGTAAAAGAAAATTACAAGAAAATTTAAAGAGAAAAGATAAAGTAGATTTGTATTAAACTTTTTTATATCTATCAGGAGTCCTCGTTCCCATATAGCAAAACACAACGATTTAAGCCTTAGAAGCCATCTATAGCACGCCTGTTTGCTCTCTTGCTAGACGTCTGACATTCTATTATTGAAACCTTTTAAAACTAGGATATCCATAAAACATTTACTTCAATATAATAAAAAGAAAACATTCAATACTACATTAATTTGATTGAATATAATGTCCTTTTCTATGTATTTAAGTAGGCAAAACTTCCTGGGGGTGATCCCAAGAATCTGGCCCTGCACCGACTGGGCAGGGCCTCCCGTTTGAATGGTGGAGAGTGGATTGGAACCCTGGTCCATTTGCCCTCCCATCCACAGCCTACTCACGGCCTAGGAAACCGAAAGAAAAAAGGAAATCCACAACAAATCGGGAAAAAAAAAAAAATCCTACACTCGTAAAACAGATTTGAGTCTAGAAAGAACCATGGCGCCACAACCGCGAGTGCTTCAAGAAAGAGAAGAAGAAAAAGTAGAGGAGGAGGAGAAGAGGACGTGGCAAGAGGGAGGGAGAGTCTTAGAAAAGAACCAAAGAGAAAAGAGAGGGGAAAGAGAGAATGCGGGGAGTTAGATTTAACTTAAATAAACCCAAAAAGACGTCGTTTACTTTAAAAGTAAAAAAATAAAACCTAAAATAAAAGACGTCGCTTTATTAAAGACTCTATATATGTATAATATTTATTTATAATTAAATATATTGGGCTAGGTAGAGCGGTGGAGGGCAGGTGGACGGCGTGCAGTGTCTCGCCGCCCACCCCTGGCCACACAAATCTCTGGATTTTAGGTATTTTCATTTTCCTTTTAATTAAAGTTCATGTTGATGCAATTTTTCGTGAAGGCCCAATACCAACAATGGAGTTGAATGGTCAACGGTTTGATACTTGGATGCTTATCTATGGATGAAATGGTAAATAAAATTCAGGAAATATAACTAAAGAGAGACAGAGATGAGATTCAGAACTAGGCCTATGTTGATTATAGTTTGTAATTTTATAATCCCTCGTAACCTCACTTTACTCTCAATACAATAGTGAATATGTAGAAGTTGAGGATCATGAAGTTTCCTTCTTTTATCTACTTCCTCTCTTTCCCGTTAAGTTATCTCCCCTACTTTATACTTTATCCCACCTCTCTAGAAACAGCCCATTTTCTTATATCATTTTCACTATTTTGTATGTCAATAGCTTTTAAGTTTAAGGCTTCATTTTTTTTTTTGCAGGTTTTGTCCTTTATTCTTTTTTCTTTTTCATGGGCCTTTTATCTCCTAATGGGCTGGGCCATATGTTTATTTTATTTCCAACGAAAATTCAGTAACTTTGGAGAATTCTTAGAAAAATAGATAGTGGAGCATTGCTATGCATCATCCTACACACCACACACCAATATATTTTTTATTTTTTTTTTAATTTTTTTTATTTTACTCTTCTTGAAACATTTATATTTTTTTATTCATCATCCATATAATATACATTTAATAAGAGAAACAAATAAAAAAAATAAAAAAAGTTATGGTGTGGTGTGTAGGATGATGCAAAGATTAATTCTAGATAGTGTGATATATTTTATAATGGTTTTTGTAATCATGTGTATGTACAATAACGTGCCATTTGTATGGTGAAATGAGACGTGATAATTTTAAATGAAAGTTAAAAGTTGAATAAAATATTATTAGAATATTATTTTTAATATTATTATTGTTTTAGAATTTGAAAAAATTGAATTGTTTATTATATTTGTATAAAAATTTTGAAAAGTTATAACGATGAGATGAAATCAAATGACATGAAATGAAATACTTTCACTATTCCAAAAGCAGATAAAATATCTCGAAAATTGTCTGTATTGGAGTTTACAGTGGATTTTTTTAGATTTTTTTTTTTTTTTTTCCTTTTAATGACTGGATTGAAGTTGAAAAAACTTTAGGAAAGTTTTTGAAAAAGCCCTCCAGATTTTGGACTATCAAAGTTTGATAACAAAAAATCTCTGAAATGATTCTTTTGCTCTGAGCCTTACAGTCCACAAAGATTTCCAACTCATTCCTAGGAGTTGGTTGCCTGTAACCTGTCAAGGATCCGTCATACAACGTAAATTGAACTTTTCATATCATTTTCTAACAAGCCAAGTAGCCAAGTATGGATACAAAGTCTGGTTACCTTGTCCAAAGAATAAAAAATGGCAGTATATATATATGGTGCAACCAAAGAGCAAATCTATCTCAAAGTGAAATCTATCTTAGCCTCCTAAGTGGCAGTGCTTTTCCAAAGAGCTTTTCTACCTCATTTGTCTCCATCTTCAGTGCGTTCAATAAATCCATCTCTTCTTTGCTTAGCTCTCTTAAGAAATTCTGCTCGTCTTCCTGAAGCACTTTAAATCCTTCTGTCAACCTCTCAAGCAAAGTACTTTCAGTCTTTCCAACCTTCTCAACCTCCCCTTCTAACTCTTCAACTTCCCTTAAAATGGTCTTCTCCCCTTCCTCTACTGTCTTCTCAAGCCTCTCTACAATTGTCGGCTCAGGACCACAAGTGTTATCTGTCCTTATGAACTTGTTAAAGTCGCGCCCTACGCTTTTAGCTGCTCTTTCTAGCTCAGGAACAATGCTTTCAGGCAAAACCCTGTTTCTCGTGTAAACAACAGCACCACCGTAGCCATCCCAAGCATCATTTTTACCTCTGTAGTACACAAATATGTAGTCATCTTGTTTATTCTCTATCTTGGATGATAGAATATACCTGTACAAGACATTTACATATGCTTGTTGATAGTGTAAAAAATAGAGAAAAAATGAACGTAAAGGCCTTAGAAACTCTACATAAAGGGGAAAAAAAAAAAAACTGTAAGGTTTACAGATGAATGAAGGGGAAGAAAAGATAATAAAACAGAAATCATTATGAGGTATTTCTGCAAGTACTAAGCTCAAATAGATAACAACAGAATCTAAATACTTCCTCATACTAATAGATATACATAACTCATTTAAAAATAAATCGTTTGCATTTGACCGTATATATCTGCAAGAAAACTGTTGGATAGGGACAGAAACCAAGTTGGTCGTGTTCTTGGTTTGTGTAGTATCTACTTGGTTCACCGTTCATGTGACATGAATAATGAAATATAGATGCATGCTCAAAGGTCATCACAGGCATAACACCAGGAACCTGTCTGAATGAAACTGTTCAACTTATGGTTCAATAGTCAAATAGCACCATAATTAACTATACCACTGTGCATATGTATGAAGTTTGATACACATTACATAGAGAGGCACAAGGAAGCCATACATATGCTCCTCATCATGAGAAAATCTACTGAAGAATGGGTTTGATCAGACAAGTGGTTGTCTTGAAAAGGAAAATTCCAAGTTTACCAGCATTTGGGCCTTCTTTAAGGCATTGTTTTTGCCAATAGTGGAAGTAATATGAACATAGTTGCACATGTTTCGTACCAGTAAAAGCAACTAACCAAGATTCAATTTCTCCAAAGTTAAGAGCTTCCTAGAACTGCCTGGCAATGGGAAACCAGGTTAGCAGCCTGATGATGGTTCGTGACTAATAAATATGTATCATCTAAGTAGTGGATCTCATCATCTATGCAGACACTACGAACAACAACAGATGTAGACGAGTGTAACCTGGTGGAAATCACTATCATCTTCCACAAGGACAAGGGTGCAGTGAGATGTGATAAAATAAGAAGTTTAACCTCTCATAGGCTTTCTACTGTTCCCGAAAACAGATAAGTTTAGGCCAATATCAAGTTAAAAATAAATTAGCCAATAGACATGAACGATTAGAATGTAATTAATTGTTCATGTTTCAATTGCCAACAATCCAAGGAGCCTCAAAGGTCTAAATTGTCACTGAACACATGTTTTAGTGCAAACATATACGGAACTACTCTTTTTCAATGTTTCTTTTCCTTGTAAAGTTGCCCAATCCCTAAAATTAAAAAAAAGAGTCAATGCAAGTAAAAATACATATAAAAATAACATAAACAACAAAGAAAAAAATATCAAATGACAAGAATTATTGTTGCACAATAAAAGGAAAAAGGTGCGGTGGCCTGGGTGGCCACGTATGGCGGCACAAGTGGACAGAAATGGGTAAAACCCATTTCGGTTGGGTTACAGCAGGGGAGAGAGAGCTGCGTTGGGGGGAGATCGGTGGTGGCTGGGGGAGTCGCTGGTGTGAGGGGGAGTCGTGTTAGACCCCCACGTAAAGTTGCCCCTAAAATTGCCGCACATGTCCTAGTCATGTCCGGGACATGCCTCTTGATCATGCCACTAGCATGCCTTGGCCCATGTCTTGTCACAAACGGGGCGCCCAACATGCCAATGGACCGGCTACATGCATGCCTTGGCCCGTGCCTTGACACTCACGGGGCGCCTAGCATGCAAGCCATGTGCACGCACATGCGCGCGCTAGGCCACAGGCCCAGCAAGGTTAGTGGCCATGCACAGCCCAGTGCAATGCCAGGCATGTGCACGCCCATAGGCTGCAGGGCCTACACGACCATGCGCCGCATGGCCTTACACCCACACCCTGGCCGCATGGCCATGCACACAGCCATGCGCACGCCCACCAGGCGCATGCCCATCCTGTGCACGCCCATGCGTGTGCCCATGCCCCTGTGCCCAGCCATGCGCCTAGCCGCGTGGCTCCCATGCCGCACACCACCGAGGTTAGTGGCATGCCATCCAGCGCACGGCCCCAGAACCCATGTCTTGCCAAGCAGGCCGGTGGCATGCCCACCAGGCATGCCATCCAAGACATGGCTCTAGCCCATGCCTTGCAGTAGGCACACATGGCTAGCCACCGTCAGCAGGCCGAACATGGCACCATGCCATGCCCACCAGCCGGCCCATGCATGGCACCATGCCATGCACCACAGCTACCCATGCCAAGCCACTTAGCCACGGATCAGACCAAGGACCACCATGCACCACCTTAGCCAAACTGCTGGCTCATGCATGCCACGGCCATGTGGTCCATGCCACTATCTTCATTTATTTTATTTTTTTTATTTCAAAAGGACCTTTTGGGAGTTTCCAAGTTGTAACTTTTATAAATAGGACCCTTTGTCATTTCTTTTACATCTTTTTGGCAAATTGACTAGAGTGAGGACATTGTTGAGAGATCATTTTCGGTGCTAGACACTTGGACTTTTTGAGTGCAACTCATTGAATCCCAAAGAGAGAATTACTCCATGTAATTTATTGAATTGAAGTAATTCGTTTATCTTGTTTTCCAACTTGGTGCAATTCATTGAATCCAAGTTGTTTATCTTTGTTCTTGGTTATTTATCAATATATGAGATTTATTCAACTCCTGTGCAATTCGTGAATCAATTGTTGAATTACTTTATTTGTTCATTCATGTTCTTAAGTATTTATCCTTTGTTCTTGAGTGTTCTTCATTGTGTTCTTGGTGTTCATCATTATTTTGCTCATTCAATCCATCCATCCATATTTTCAGCCAAATATAGTGTTTGTCAACTTTCCATAAATCGTTGACTCATCCACTCTTGCCCTAGCCGAAATCACCTTCCATTTGAATTTGAATTCAAATTTTGGCACTCTTGCCTTATTTGAATTGGCCTTGGTCGACCACCACATTTTCGATATTAGGGTTTCCATACTTGGAAACCCTAGTTGACTCCATCAACTCTCTTGGCCGGCCACTACCTTATCCAAATCAAATCTGTAAGTTTTCAGGAAACTTTTCTAAAAACACTCACTACGCTATTTGACCAAGCCCTAGCCGCCCACCTCCAAACCCTAAACCTATCTTCCATCTCTAACCCTAACCTCATCATCCAAACCCTAAACCTAATCACCAAAGTGGCGCCAACCATGCAAGCCACTATTGCCTTGCACCACATTCTACCCTAGCCACCCAAACACTTAGCCAATTTTTCCAACACCCCATATACTCATTCTAACATAAACACTTAACCTCACCTTGTCCAAATTGCCACCTTGGCCACCATTGTTCGAGAATCAAGCAAGAGAGGAACGGAGATTTGGTCATCACAAGGTTGTCCTTGGCGTGGAGATCCTAGTGTTTAGGGACTTGACCGAGGTCCCTAACATTAATTGGTGCTTTCATTGAGAGTATTCTTGCTTGGTGTTTTTGAGAAGTTCTCACTTCTCCAAGAGGTAAACGGCGCGTTAACTTGAACCTTTGTGATTAGATTGGGAGGGATCTCTTGTTGGATCCCATTGAATTATTTTTGTTATTGTGAATTGCTGAATATACGGAGTTTCGGGAGTTGAGGGAGAGGATGGCGTAGTATTCTTGAAGGGGTCGTCAAACCTTGAGGGTAGAGGACTTGAGGTTGGACCGTGTGCAAGAGGGGTTGCCCACCCACAAAGGTGGATAACTCAAGGTTGGACTATTGAAGCCTTCCTACCGTCCAAGAGAGTGCACGTTGCTGTCCAAGCCGCTCCAACCAGAAATTGCAATTTGCAAGTCAGTTACAAGTCAGTTTGCAAGTGATCCAAGAGGTTAGTTTGCAAGCACCATGGCCGAGAGACATGTTGAAGCCGAGGGGAGTGGAACTACCAACCAGGAATGCATTGAGATACTTGAGGGGCATACTTCCAAAGTCATAGACATTCTTAATGAGGTCAACACTACTATGGCCGAATTAAGGATGGCCATGAACGCCACTATGCGAGACAATGAAGAGAGAAAGAGAGCTGTAGACAACATAAGAAGAGAAACATATGAGAGCATTGAAAGATTGGAGAGAAGATTTGTGGAAGGCCAAGCTACACGGCATGAGACAAATGGACAAAAGCATGATGCTTTTGTTGATGGTGTTGAAACAAGTGTGACCGATTCTATGCATGGTCCTATGCATGAGCCACCAAGAGTTGAAATGGGAAGAGGTAGACGTGTCGAATGTGATGATGTTGTGGTTGAAAGATGTATTCATGGTGGAAGTCACCATAGGAGTCCAAGCATTAGAGAGAGAGCTCAAGATGTGAGGTATGAGATGTCAAGGTTTGAAGATGGCCAAGAGGCCGAGTACGACTATGAAGAATATAGGCCATTCGGCCATGAGAACCAATTTGAAAGAAGGCACAACCATTATGACCGTGATAGAAGGCAACATCGAAGAAGACATGATGAGTTCCATGAAGAAAGAAGGGGAAACCGGACTTATGACCGGGGACCCAAGAGACCTAAGGTGGATTTCCCTAAGTTTAATGGGGGGGATCTATATGAATGGCTTGATAAGATTAATCACTACTTCCATACTTATGAGGTGCCGAGAAGGGAGAGAGTATCTACGGCATGTTTTTACTTGGAGGGAAAAGCTAGCAAGTGGTGGAGATGGATTAGAGATCAATATGAGAAGGATGAGAAAAGATTGGGGTGGACCGCATTTGAGAAGGAATTTTTGCTACAATTTGACCCTTCACCCACCATTAATCATCATAGGCAATTGGCTAAATTGAAACAAGAAGGAAAAGTCTACAACTACATTGAAGAATTTCGGCAACTACAAACCCTTGTAAGAGGATGGTCTGAAGAGACACTTGTGGGTACCTTCATTGATGGCTTAAAGCCTTGGTTAGCCAAGGAAATTAAGTTGAAGCAACATACAAAAATTCAAGAGGTTATGAGGATGGCTAAAATACTTGTGGAGAGTAGTACCATGGAGAGAAGGTTTTCCAAGGATGTGGGGACTAAAGCTTCAAAACTTTGCAAACCAAACCACCTTGGAAAAATAGAGAGGGAAAGAGGTTTCTAAGCCTAATTCATATGAGGTTAAGAAACTTTCTAGAGAAGAAGTTCAAGATAGAATCAAGAAGGGATTGTGCTTCAAATGTGGAGACAAGTGGAGTAAAGAGCACCCATGCAAGTCGGGTAAAGCCTTTGTTATGATTGAGGATGAGGAACAAGATAAGGAAGCAAGCCATGAGTCCGAACATAAGGAGGCCGAACCTAGTGAGGAAAAGGAGGATGCTGAATTGTCACTTAATGCCATGCCCGATGTTCAAAAGCCCACTTCTATGAGAGTTATGGCATGGATGGGAAAATTTGAGGTTACTTTATTGGTTGATAGTGGCTCAACCACAATTTTATCAATTCCAACATTATCACCAAAGTTGGATTGAAGCCGAGCACTATTGAACCATTTGAAGTGAAGATTGCCAATGGAGATAAGTTAAGATGTGATGGCCTTGTGAGAGAGGTCAAGATGAATGTCCAAGGGGTGAGGATTGTGGCAGATTTGCATGTGCTTTCTTTCGTGAGACTAGATGTTGTTTTGGGCAATGCTTGGTTGAGAGGCATTGGGAAAGTTGTGAATGACTATGAAAAAATGATTATGGAATTTTGGATTGGGTCAAAGAAGAAGTTGTGGACAGCTTTGACATCCAAGGAAGTCAAGTCTTGTGAAGCTATGATGTTTGAAAAACTATGCAAGGGTGGAGCTAGTATAATGGCAGAAGTCAAGTCTTGTGAAGCTATGATGTTTGAAAAACTATGCAAGGGTGGAGCTAGTTGCTTTGCCATTATACTAGCTAATCAAGAGGCACTTTTTGGAGTTGAAAAGAGTGAAGAGGGGGGCAAGAAGGATGACTTATTCTTGCTGCCTGTGGGGGTCCAAGAGGTCTTGAGAGACCATTGGGGGGTTCTAGAGGTGCCAACCACTTTGTCACCTTCTAGGCCTTTTGATCACCGAATTGCCTTAATGGATGCGAGCAAACCGATTAATGTTCCACCATACCGGTATGCTCATTTTCAAAAAGAAGAAATTGAGAGGCAAGTTGAAGAGATGTTGAAAGGAGGCTTGATAAGGCCTAGCACTAGTCCTTTTTCTTCACCGGTTTTGTTGGTAAGAAAGAAGGATGGCACTTGGAGGTTTTGTACCGATTATAGAGCTTTGAATGAAGTTACCATCAAGGATAGATTTCCCATACCTACTGTTGATGAAATGTTAGATGAGCTACATGGAGCTAGTGTCTTCTCAAAGCTTGATTTGAGAGCGGGTTATTACCAAATCCGTATGAGGGAAGATGATGTGCATAAGACAGCCTTTAGAACTCATAATGGCCACTTTGAGTACCTTGTTATGCCGTTTGGATTGTGTAATGTTCCATCAACTTTCCAAGCCGCCATGAATACAATCTTCAAGTCATTGTTGAGGAAATTTGTGCTAGTGTTCTTTGATGATATTCTTGTTTACTCCAAGTCTGTGGAAGAGCACAAGTTGCATTTGAAGGTTGTAATGAAGATTCTTAAAGAGCACCATTTTTTCATTAAAATATCTAAATGTGCTTTCATGGAAAAGGAACTCGAGTATTTGGGTCACTTTATTTTTGGAGATGGAGTGAAAGTGGACTAAAGGAAGATAGAAGCTATGGTGGATTGGCCATTGCCCATAGACATTTGGGCCTTGAGGGGATTTTTGGGCTTGACCGGTTACTATAGGAGGTTTGTAAAGAATTATGAGTTGATTGCTAAACCACTTACTTCCTTGCTAAAGAAGGACAATTTGAATAGACACAAGAGGCTAGAGAAGCCTTTGAGAAATTGAAGAGAGCCATGACTACTACACCCGTGCTTGCTTTGCCCAACTTTGAGAAGCCTTTTGAGGTCTACACCGATGCAAGTAAGGATGGAATAGGGATTGTTTTGGTACAAGAAAGAAGACCATTGACCTTTATTTCCAAAGCTTTGGGGCCAATGAAGAAGGCATAGAGTACCTATACAAGAGAGATACTTGCGGTTGTGCATGCCGTGAAGGTGTAGCGACCTTATTTATTGGGTAGAAAGTTTACCATTGTCACGAATCAACAAGCATTGAGGCATCTTTTGCAACAAAAGATTGTGACCCCAGAACAACAAAAGTTTCTTGTGAAATTTTTGGGCTTTGAGTATGATATTGTGTATCAACCGGAGAAAGAAAACAAAGTGGTCGATGCACTTAGTAGAAGAGAGGGAAGTTCTTTGTTATGGCAAGTGCATGATGAAGATGAAGCTAGCTTGATGGCCTTGAGTGGAGCCGAATAGAGAATATGGGATAAGATCCAAGAAGCTACAAAGATAGATACAAGAGCAATTGAGATTATGGAACTTTTAGAAACTCAAAGGGGTGGAGTAATCGGGTTCAAGGTGAAAGATGGCCTAATCTACTGTAAGGAGTATGTTTATGTTCCTAATGTGCCTAACTCGAGAAAAGAAATACTTGACTACTTCCATTATAGCAAAAGGGAGGTCACTCGGGGTGGTTGAGGACTTACATAAGGGTGAAGCATTTTTTTCTATTGGGAAGGAATAAAGAATAGCCGTGAAAAAGCTTGTAGCCGAATGTGACACATGCCAAAAAATCAAATATAATACAAGACCCCCATCCGGGCTCTTGCAACCTCTCCCTATTCCTAATTTAATTCGGGAGGACTTAAGCATGGATTTTGTTGAAGGACTTCCTATTAGTGGTGGTTTTGAGGTTATACTTATGGTGGTGGATAGATTGAGCAAGTATAATCATTTCATTCCACTTATTTATTCATACACAACCAAGAGTGTGGCTAAGGCATTCATTGATAATATTGTGAAGGTTCATGGGTTCCCCAAGAGCATAGTCATGGATAGAGGTAGAGTATTCATGAGTTCCTTTTGGAAGGAGATGCTTGAGCTCTAAGGGAGCAAGTTGAAGGCTAGTTCATTCTATCACCCCCAAACCGATGGGCAAACGGAAGTGGTTAATAGAACACTTGAACAATACTTGAGATGCTTTTGCCATGAAGAGCAAAATAAATGGGGTGATTATCTAACTTGGGCCGAGTATTGGTATAACACCACTTTTCATGTTTCCATACAAAGAAGCCCGTTTGAAGTTGTTTATGGAAAAGTTCCACCAACATTGGTAAACTATGGGAGGGGAACGGCAAAGAACAATGAAGTGGAAGAGGAATTGGTCACTAAGGATGAAATCCTAGTGAAGGTAGAAAGAGAGTTTGCTAAAGCTCAACAAATAATGAAAAGATACTATGATGAGGGTAGGAGAATGGTTGCCTTTGAAGTAGGAGATTATGTATACTTAAAGCTACAACCTTTTGGCTAAATGACATTGAGAAAGAAGTTTAACTTGAAGTTGGCCAAGAAATACTATGGGCCTCTCAAAGTGCTTGAGAGGATATGTAAAGTAGTTTATAGGGTGGAACTCCCTCTAACCTCTAAACTACATCCGATGTTCCATGTAACCGTGCTCAAAAAGAGGATTGGTGACCCTAGTCTTATTGTGGAAGAGCTACCCAAGTTTGATGAAGAAGATCGTATGCTCTTACAACCAAAAGAAGCTCTTAATTATAGGGTTGTTCCAAGGGGAAGGAAAAGACAAGATGTGTAGCAAGTTTTGATTAGATGGGATAAAGCAACAAAAGAAGAGGTTTCTTGGGAAGATTGTGATGAGATAAAGGAGAGATTTTTCCAATTTATCCTTGAGGGCAAGGATAGTCTTAAAGAGAGGGGGATTGTTAGACCTCCATGGAAAGTTGCCCCTAAAATTGCCGCATATGTCCTAGCCATGTCTGGGACATGCCCCTTGATTATGCCACGAGCATGCCTTGGCCCGTGTCTTGTCACACATGGGGCACCTAGCATACTCATGGACCGGCCACATGCATGCCTTGGCCCGTGCCTTGACATGCACGGCGCGCCCATCATGCAAGCCATGCGCACGCACATGCGCTCGCCAGGCCACAGGTCCAACGAGGTTAGTGGCCGTGCATAGCCCAGCGCAATGCCAGGCATGCGCAAGCCCATGCGCCGTGTGGCCCTGCGCACGCACACAAGCCGCGTGGCCCTGCGCCCACACCCTGGCCGCGTGGCTATGCGCACAGCCATGAGCGCGCCCACTAGGCGCATGCCCATCATGCACACGCTAATGCGTGCGCCGATGCCCCTGTGCTTAACCACGTGGCTCCCATGCAGCACACTAGTGAGGTTAGTGGCATGTCTCCCAAGCATGCCATCCAGCACACAGTCGTGCCATGCAGAGTAGGCCAGTGGCATGCCCATTAGGCATGCCATCCAGCGTACGGCTTCAGCCCGTGCCTTGCCGAGCAGGCCAGTGGCATGCCCACCAGGCATGCCATCCAACGCACGGCCCCAGCCTGTACCATGCAGAGCAGGCCAGTGGCATGCCCACCAGACATACCATCCAGCGCATGGCTCTAGCCCATGCCTTGCAACAGGCACACATGGCTAGCCACCATCAGCAGGCCAAATATGGCCCCATGCCATGCCCACCAGCCGGCCCATACATGGCACCATGCCATGCACCACAGCTAGTCATGTCGAGCCATTTAGCCATGGACCAGACCAAGGACCACCATGCACCATCTTAGCCGAACCACTGGCTCATGCATATCACGGCCATGTGGTCCATGCCACTATCTTCATTTATTTTATTTCTTTTATTGCAAAGGGACCTTTTGGGGGTTTCCAATTTGTAACCTTTATAAATAAGACCATTAGTTATTTCTTTTACATCTTTTTGACAAATTGACTAGAGTGAAGACATTGTTGAGAGATCATTTTCGGTGCTAGACACTTAGGCTTTTTGGGTGCAATTCATTGAATCCCAAAGAGAGGATTACTTCATGCAATTCATTGAATTGGAGTAATTCGTTTATCTTGTTTTCCAACTTGGTGCAATTCATTGAATCCAAGTTGTTTATCTTTGTTCTTGGTTATTTATCAATATATGAGATTTATTCAATTTTTGTGCAATTTGTGAATCAACTGTTGAATTACTTTATTTGTTCATTCAAGTTCTTAAGTATTTATACTTTGTTCTTGAGTGTTCTTCATTGTGTTCTTGGTGTTCATCATTATTTTGCTTATTCAATCCATCCATCCATATTTTTGGCCAAACATAGCGTTTGTCAACTTTCCATAAATCGTTGACTCATCCACTCTTGCCCTAGCCAAAATCAACTTCTATTTGAATTTGAATTCAAATTTTGGCACTCTTGCCTTATTTGAGTTAGCCTTGGTTGACCACCACAGTTTCCATATTAGGGTTTCCATACTTGAAAACCCTAGTTGACTCCATCAACTCTCATGGCCGGCCGCCACCTTATCCAAATCAAATCTCCATGTTTTTAGGAAACTTTCCTAAAAACACTCACTACCCTATTCGACCAAGCCCTAGCCACCCACCTCCAAACTCTAAACCTATCTTCCATCTCTAACCCTAGCCTCATCATCCAAACCCTAAACCTAATCACCAAAGTGGCGCCAACCATGCAAGCCACTATTGCCGTGCACCACATTCTACCCTAGCCACCCAAACACTTAGCCAATTTTCCCAACACCCCATACACTAATCCTAGCCTAAACACTTAACCTCACATTGCCCAAATTGCCACTTTGGCTACCATTGTTTGAGAATCAAGCAATAGAGGAACTGAGATTCAGTCATCACAAGGTTGCCTTTAGCGTGGAGATTCTAGTGTTTAGGGACTTGACCGAGGTCCCTAACAAGTCGCCAATGGTGGCGGTGAGGCTGGGCGGAGCACGGAGGCTCTAGGCTGGGCTGAAACCCATTTCGGGCGTGGGGGAGAATCGGGCCAGAGGAGAGAGAGAGAGAGAGAGAGAGAGAGAAAGTGAGGAAAGAAAAAAAAATCACTATAATTTTATGGGATTCACACATTTTTCAACTACCTATCCAAAAGTCAACAACTCAACATACTTCATACATCCAAATAACTCAAAACACTCTCAATGGGATCCACAAACCCACTCCAATCTCTACTCACAACTATTCATAACACTTCTCAAGATTTCTCGCTACCCAAACTAGCCCTAAGAGGTTTGACCCTAGGGCCTGAAGCTTTTGTGCAAAAATTGGAACTGTGTGAATTTTAAACTGGTCACCATACCACCACCTCTCACTTTGTCTCGAAACCCTTCTCCTTTAACACATCATATTTCAAAGTAAAACAATCCTAGATCCCAGATTTTCCACTATGAAGTGATATGGGAGAGTGATCTAACACAGTTCTGGGACAAAACATGGAGCTGCATCCACTAAGTGTGCTCCAATTAGGAGAAGCTTCAACAACATACTATTATAAGTTACCAAATTGGCTGTGACTTTTCTTTTCATTACAATATTTAAATTTAAAAAACCTTTAGATTTCGGCTCGGTGCAACTACAATAATAAAATAGCCTATTTCAAATTAACCAAACTTCCCCCACCTAACAAACTTTCACAGAAGTTACTCAGTACCATTGATAAGTTAACACAATCACTTGTATCCAAACTTTTTATCATAGTTTAAAAAATTAATATAATGAAAATATTGAATTAAGCAAAACCTTAGAATATTCAAAGATATGTGCCAAAGGAAGACATTTTATTGTATGGGATATGATTGCCATAATATCAAGTTTCAGAAGAGAATCACATTTCTTTTTTATATTATCTAGTCTCGATATCCATATGGCGTTGAATACAAAATCCAGCTAGATTGTTGTGAGAATGTTTCCCATTAACAATTCACCTGTGCAAGCAAACACCTAATTTTCCCCGTAAATTATTTCAGAACAGTCATTACAACAAGATGTATTTAGTACATGAGTAAAAATCTTCTGCCTAAGGTAAAAGGTTTGGTAACAAACAAATAGAAAACGTGTAAGCCAGCATGCCTAGATAAATAAATGAAGAGCAGCATGAATGTGGCTCCCAAAAAATTAGAAATTACCAGTCATCTTGATAGTGAAGATACTCATTGTCATGGTTGTAAAGTACCCCAGGCTGGTTGGGATCTTGGACAAATCTTTGTATAGTGGATCTTGTGATAAAGCCGCCATCTGGGGTTTGTACTCTCCATGAAATATTGCCAACAAGTTGGTTGGACTCGATGTGGAATACATGCAGTTGGCAATTAAAAGTATCGAAGGTAGGATTTAAGCCACTGGTAATGAACCACTTCCCGCTGAAATCTGAAATGTTAAAACTCTTAACTAGAACAGCAGGATCAGGGACTGGAAACTCCCCAATATCAGACTTTGTAGGTACACATTTCTTTCGTGATACTGCACATTCATTGAATTCATCAACAACACTGTTTTCAAGCAAGTCCCCACATTTGATCTGCAGTGCAAGAAGAGAATGAAGTAATAAAACAAGCTTTACCTTACTGTAAACTGGTAAGCCCATGAATATATCAAGATGAAGATAAATAATTTACCTGACATTCTGTCTCATCAGGTCGATTGTTGCAAGTTTGGAGACAAGCAATATTGGCGGCACATAATGGGTTTCCAATGCACTTGGCAAGTTCTACCCTGATGCGGACAAAACCACCAGTGATCAAAAACAGGGTAAAGGGACAAACTAAACTTTTGGACACAGAATGCCACATTTGCTAATAAAGAAAGAAATAAAGAGGGGAAGAGGGGAGGGGCTGGACAGCGTTCAGTGAAATATAACTTGTTGATATTTACAAAATGACACCACTATAAATTAATTGCAGAACATAGCCGTGTCAAGTTAAGAAGATGGAAGATTTTCATAGTTCATACTTCAGAAAATTCTTATCCTTCATTCCCAGATAATAATTAATCAAAGGACTAAAAATTGCAACATTGAACCAGAATCAATAAGATGCCAGAGATACCAAAATTTACAAGAAAAAAAAAATGCGTCTAGTACCAGTGGTGACAGTTGTCTAAGAAAAAGCCATGAACAGATCATGAAGGGCAGATTATGTCCACATAATTTCATGAAAATAAATTATGTAAATAAATCATGAAGTGAATTTTGTTCACATGGTTTCTTGAAAGTAAAAATTAAATATTTTCCATTAGAATGATGTGAATTTTCCCTTGCCCGAGCTATTATGCAACCAAACTGACAATCTGACAACTAAATGCAGTATTGTTTTCCTGTCCTGAGCACTGGAAGTTACGATAACCAACTGTTTTCATCGGCAAAGCATTTAAGATCATGCATTATGTCATGTCTAAAAGGTAGGTAATAGATTTTAAATATTTGATAGAAAATAATCAATAAAAACAGATAGATGTGATTCAAGAACTAGGGGAAGAAAAAATAAAGTACCAGCCTTTCACAATGCATGTTTCCCAGAAAAATGTATTAAAGAAAGAGGGGTGAAGAAGTTCAACTCCTCTTTATTTTTTCCAAAACACATGGAACTCCATTATATTTTAACACACGGGTTTCTGACTGGATTACTTTGAGTAGGATGACATCGGCGGCGGTTACACACATGTTTCTGACTGGATTTCAGATTGGCGATCCCAATAGGGGCATTATTACTTTGCTCATTTACTTTTTGCAAATGATACGCTCATTTTCTATGAGGCAGACCGAAACCAATTGAGGGCATTGAAGGCTTTGTTATTATGCTTTGAAGCAGCATCAGGCCTGAAAGTTAATTTTGACAAGTCAGAGTTAGTGCCAGTGGGAAACGTGAGTAATACTAGGTAGCTAGCTAGTACTCTTGGGTGCAAGGTAGCCTCTCTTCCTATTACTTATCTCGGATTGCCACTGGGGGCTGCAGCAAGGGCCTCATCCATATGGGATTCAGTCATAGAGAAGATAGGACAGAAATTGACAGGGTGGAAAAGATTGTATTTGTCGAAAGGTGGCTTTTTGACTCTTATCAAAAGTACCCTTTCTAACTTACCTAAATATTTTCTATCTTTGTTTCAATTACCTGCCAGGGTAAAGGCTCAAATTGGTAAGATGTATCGTGATTTCCTATGGGGTGGGATAGGGGATGAATTCAAATTTCACCTGGTTGGCTGGGAAAAGGTGTGTAGACCAATCTCGTCAGGTGGATTGGGGATAAAAAATTTGAGAACTTTCAATCGGGCCCTGCTTGGGAAATGGCTATGGAGGTATAATAAGGAGACGGAAGCCCTATGGAAGTTGGTGATTGATTGTAAGTATGGAAGCATGTTGGGGGGCTGGTGTACTGAAGAGGTGTACGGCGCTAGAGGTGTGGGAGTTTGGAAACACATTAGGAAAGGGTGGGGGGATTTTAGTAGACATTCTAAATTGGTGTTGGGGAGGGGTTCTCACATTAAGTTTTGGAGGGACATATGGTGTGGGAATGAGGCCCTAAAGGATACATTTCCAGCTATTTTTCAGTTGGCATGCAACCGGGAAGCTTCAATAGAGGACCTCATGCTTCTAGTAGGTGACCAAGTACAGTGGAACGTCACATTTAGTAAAGCGGCACAAGACTGGGAAGTGGAAATCTTTGAGGCTTTTTTCAGCCTTTGGGTAAGGGCATTTTCTCAGTTAGATCATTTTATAAGTCCCTTTCCCAAGTTGCAAATATCGTTCCCATAGAGGAGAATCTGGAGAAATAAGGCGCCTCCGAAAGCGATCTTCTTTACTTGGACAGCAGCGCTAGGGAAGATTCTGACTACCGACAATCTCAGGAAGCGTCGATTAGTTATACTAGACTGTGTTGCATGTGTAAGAGAGCTGGAGAGACAGTGGAACACCTCTTGCTACATTGCGAGACTACTAGTGCCTTATGGGTTGAAGTCTTTAGCTGGATTAGCTTTTGTTATGCTTGCAATGGTGGTGGATTTATTGGCCAGCTGGACACTTCCGAGAGGAGTTCAACAAATCAAGGCGATGTGGAATATGATCCCGATCTGTATTATGTGGTGTATATGGCAAGAGCGCAACGATTAGACTTTTGAAAATCAAGAGCAGTCTCCGGCAGAACTTTGATTGCTTTTTTTCCGTACTTTATCTCATGGGCCATTGCTTTAGATTTTAATGGCCTGAATTTTCATGATTTTCTAGTTTCCCTTACTTCGAACTAGATAGGTCTTATCTCTTGTATACCATCTTGTGTACTTGAGCTCTGCCTATTTCTATTAATATATTTGATTACTTATAAAAAAAAAAAAAAAATTTTAACACATGATATGTCTTTACAATCTTGTACTTATAGTTTTTGTGGCTGAAAAAAAGAAGAAAGAAGAATAGGAAAATGCTCAATTATGGGAAAGAAAACTAAAAAACATGCACATGGGGGAGAAGATACTACTTAGGGAGTTATGGCGCTGCAAAGTTAGGAATGCTAAAATACCAAAGCTAAAGGGTATTGTTGGTTTTCTGTTATTTTCACAGTTTCATTAATAGCTTTTGTTTCTGTCAGTAATAGATTGAACTAAAATACATGTTGGATACAACACATATTCTCACCAAACTTTATTTCCACACATCTTATACAGATTTAGGTGAAAAATACGGACCTTCTTTGCACTTTATGAAATTAAATTTTAGATTTTCTTAGATAATTCTATAAGTTTACTTATATAAAAAAGATAATTCTATAAGTAGAAATCAGTTGAAGGTCTTGCCCTTATCATTTTGGACAAGTTATAAATATTATGCTTCATTTTGAAAAAATAATTTAAATATGACATATGCATTGAAGGTAGAAGATATGAGCCTGAAAGATTTGACTCAGAAAAAAGTTTTATATGATTCATATAACACCAAAACCAACTGTATTTCAAACAATTCCAGTATATTACAATATCTAATTATGGAAGCATTAGTGTTTAATGAGTTTTATTCCTGTTCATCCAAAGCAGCCAGCCTGTTGCAGTAACTAACCGAGTGTGCTTAGTTATAGTAAATTATTCAATTTCCCCGTCCTTTTTAAGAGCCTTTAATTATAAATAATGCAACAATTGACAGAATTTAAAACTAAATTATTAATAACATGTTTTTTTGATAAGTTAAATTATTAATAACATGTAACAGCGTCTAAACCCTAGGGGTCGGCTCAAGTGGTAAAGGCCTTCTTGGTCTTGGGGGTATGCTCCCCCCAAGTCTAAGGTTCAATTCTTGGATACAAACCATTTCTAAGAGCCACATCCCATAGGTAAAAATCTGATGATTTACCTGATATGTGTGATGGGACCACGTTCATCATAAAAATAATATTTAACAGCTTCTAGTGGCCATGTTGTTGAAATAAATGAAACAAAACCAGTCCAAGAATTTGATGCAGTACACAAATTGATCACACTCTCCAATTCAGTTAAACAAAATCAATGATACACAACCCACAAGGAACCAAAAAGACAGTGAAACGTGCAACAAATTAATGTCTGCTATAGGATATATGCAGAATCCACAGATTTGGAAATAAGTATACTTTCTGAACACTGTATAAATAGTAACAAAAATGCAGAACCCAATTAAAAAATGATGGGTGGAATGGTCCAGCATTGTCGGAACTGGCTGGATTTGAACCAAAATATTGCACAGTGTGTTGGGTTGTATGTGGAGCCTAGTTTGTGAGCAGAAAATCATAGAACAAAGAGTTCACTTGACTGTCGCTCGACTTGGCGCTTGAGCGAAGCTCAACCCGTGAGTTTGCTCGAGGTGGGCTGGATAGTGGGCTCGAGCGAAGTTCAACCCGGGAGTTCACTTGAGTCTTGTGCAACAGTGGGCTCGAGCGAGACACAAACCCTAGTGTTTGATCGAGTTGCGCTCGACACACCGCTCCAGCCAATGTTGATTGGTTGTTTGCTCGAAACGCTCCCGACACACCACTCGAGCAAAGGACCCAAATTTTGCTAGATTAGGGTTTCCAGCGCCGTTTCTATATATACATGTTATATTTTGGCCTTATTGTACATGTTTTTCAGTGAGAACAAATAGAGGCAAAGTGTTAGTGCATATTGTGAAAGAAAGAAAAAACCCTAGAGAGTGTGAGTTGAGATTGTATGATTGTAATCTCTTCTGAATCAATAAAACTTCTGCAACTCTGTGGACGTAGGCACATTGCCAAACTACGTAAATTGTGTGTGTCGTGTGATTGTTTGATCATTGCTTTAATTTGTTTGCCATTGTTGGTGTGTGTATCACAACACAGTGCACAATAGACACTACACCAAATAAATATGAAAATGTAGCATCATTTATATATCAAAATACTCATCTAGATTTTCATAGCTGCTGGAAGATAATTCCCATGTATGTAGGAAACATCAAGAAAAGGAATACATATAAACTAACAGTTATGGTTTTTTCCATTTTACTTATAAAATAAAACCATTTTCCTTTTTCAAGATTTTCTTAAAGCTGCATAAAATGAAGAATATTTAGCAAACAAAACTAACAATTTTTTCATCTTAATATCCAAAAACCTTACATACGACATCCACACAAAGTAATATAAATTTAGTTTTTTTCCTATGAATATAGTTTTTTCCTACAAATACTAACAGTATATAATCCTCTATAAAGTCATAAATTCAACCCAATGAATAAAACGAAATTTAAAAATAAAGGCATTGAAACAATTAAATAGACTGAACTGAAGTGTACAAATATTGAAACATATGGAATGTTTTGAGTAACTGTTGGAATAGGGGGTGGTTCATGTATTTTTTAAAAATATGCAATGCCGATTCAGGTATTTACTCTTTTCTTTTATGAGTAATAAAACGAATTCACATGATAATGTTATAAAGCTTATAAAGCTTTTGAGTTCTGAAAGTAAGCTGGGTATCACATTTCCATGTGATTGAAGTCTTGTTAGCTATAATATTATATATGGACATATATACGGAATAAGATAACATAGACTAGCTTCAGATTTGCACCTCAGAAGTTCATTAACCAATTAGGATGCCGTACCTGCATTCCTTAAGCAAGCAGGCGCAAGTTTTGAGGGCATCCACAGCATCAGCTGATGGAACGACCATAAAAGCGCATGCCAGTAAACTGGCAACAGTCATGATGTGTAACTGCTTCCATTCTTTGAGAGCAATTAGTACCTTCTCAACCAGGACGTAAAATATTGTTTTTGCCTTGTAAAAAGGAAAGAAGGAAAGAAAAAGGGGGAGAGAGAGAGATAGACAGAGGTTGAGATGAAACAAAAAACATACGAAAAGAAAGAAGATTAGCAATGATCAAGCAAACTCTACATAACAGAGCACATGCCTTGGGAAGCTACCTGACGTTTACTTGTACTAATACCAAATGATGAAATCTTTTCTGTCGTGCTGGAGAGCAGTGTTGAATACCTTGTCCCAAAATAACAGAAGTCTCTATGAGATCCGACCAATTGGAAGAATTTGGACTTCCTGCTTGTGGAACACATTTTCACAAGAGCCATACCACGTGGATTTACAACTCTTCTCCGGTGAAGCCCTGCATGACTAGTAAGTCCTGATCCGAGACATGAATTACCAATGCTTTCAACATGGGACAAATAGATAGATTGTGCACCAGTGCCATACTTCTGTTTCTTGACTTCCAAATTTGACCTGAGTAAATTTTACATAGATCAGCGGGTACGCCTAAAAAATATCTGACACAATCTTTCTTTTAAATTTCAGCATTAGCAACCCAAAAAGGCATTCCAACACGCAAAGATTTTTTACATTTTGGCCAAGGAATGAAATATGCAAGTTTGAGTTATTGACAAAGACGAGATGATACACGAAAATCTCGACAATCTTGAAATCTATGACAATTACAAATGAAATCTAAATAGCAACACAATTATAGTCTCGGGTGAAACGCACATCTCCAAAATCTTGATCAGACATTGAGAAGAAGAAGAAAGAAGAAAAAATTGCCAAAGTAAAAAACAAATGCCAGAGGCAATCACTAATAATAACACTCATTAGAGAAAATCCAAATCTAGCCACATTTCGGCGTACGGTGTTTTCAAGCGTGAATCGGGAGAGGGAGGGAGCAAGAATGCCTGCGTGAGTTTAAGTTGAGCATACCAAGAGGCGGAGCCGAAAGGAAGGCAGCGAGCAAGTGGATTAATGGCACTTTTCATTGCAGTTACTGTTTTTCAGACAGCAGAGAATCAGAACATGGAGACGGGGGGAGACAGGTTGGGACGAAAACAGGAAAAAAAAAGGGTCGGGCGTTGGTGCGTGCATCTGTGGTAGTTTGGAAGCCAAATAATTCGGATAAACATCGTGTGGACTGGGAAATGGAAGCATCCCTTAAAACTCCATTTGCTCAGTTCGCGTCGTCCGTCTCATACTAGCAGCCTACATGTCTCTAGAATGACTGTTCATTTGCATCAATTCCTATGATAACACGTGGATAAAAATTCGGAAATTTGGACCTGATTCCACTTATGATCATTTGCGATTGAATAATGATGTATACAATGTTTGTAAGTGTTGCAATTTTTTTAAAAAAGAATGGTGTTTATTTTGAAAAAATTAATTTTTTTTTGTGAATTCTGTATTTATTTATTCTTTTTAAAGAGATTGCGTGACGCTTGCGTAAATCATGACTATGTAATTTGGTTAAATCATCTCATCTAATCTAATTACAATTTTTTTTAAACTCTAATATAAAATATAATAAGAGTTATCTTACTCATCATTCTCACATTATACCACAAATATTTTTAATTTTTTTTTAGTTTTATTTTTCATAAACTAATTGAGTTCTTCTACTCCTCATCTATACACCACATATTTAATAAAATAAAATAAAAATTATGTACGGTGTATTGTGTGAGGATGATGAGTAAAATTTTTCATATAATATATAATCTAACTTTTTCGAATCTCAAAAAAAGAAAAAAATATATTAAAAAATTATATTCTAATAATATTTTATTCAATTTTTAAATTTTATCTCATCTCATCTTATATAATATGTATAACCAAGCGAGGCATAATTCTATGTGGTATTAAAGAATTTGGATGAGACTTAATCCATCTTAATTAATGGATATGGTATTTTTTATTTTTAAAACTAAAAATGAAAATAAAAATAAATTAATAAATTTTTACATAAAAATAGAAAATAAAAAAGATTGTGGTTTGTGGGAGGTGAGACCTCTCTCCCCATCAGCGACGGGATGGCCGGATTCAGCCGTCGATATGGAGACCTCCCACAAACCACAATTTTTTTTTTTTTTAATAAAAAGTTATTATAATATAAATATATTATTTTATAATAATTAGTTCATACTAGTATATTATTGAATTTAACTGTAAAAGTATACTAAACTATATAAGTTCTAGTTATATAAGTATATAACTATAGATAAAAACATATGTATAATATCGGATTTGGTGTTGGAGTTGAAATTGAAGTTAGGGTCAGAGCATATCATATCCATGCCAGATGAGTGCTAGCAACGGTGGAATCGTGCTCTGAAAAGTAACATACCTAACTGGGCATTGAGACTCACGCTCAAGGAGAGGTTATGCCATAATAGAATATACCTCAACTCTTATAAGTAGCCTACCCGGTACATACTATCGATGCGCAGTTTCAGTAGTCATTACAAGAGCTTAACTCCAGGAGGCATCCTTTACTGGGTTTTCCAAGTTTTCCTTTTTGGTTGCAAGTCATAAGGGCACATCGCGGGCATACCTAAAAATTGCATCAACAAGATCGATTTAATAATTTGATCATTTGATGTTGTAGGATGCGCTTTGGTTTAGTGTAAAGAGCAATGCAAGGATCAAGAGAAGGTAAGCAAGTCGAGAAAAACAACAGAAGGACCCATATATATTTTTTTAAGACAAACTACATGAACCATCCGGTGGACAGAGAACCTTAAAGGGCCCATAAAAACATGGAGTAAGTTTAGAGCTTTGGCATCTAGCTACACTTTTCTACCTATATTTCTGGAATTTGAGGTGCATAAAATCACCCACCTCAAATTCTCTTAATTACTATGGTGCATATCATACTTATGCTTCATAGACCTTGGGCAGC
>QEOT01002644.1:165316-188642 GCA_003123785.1 Pterocarya stenoptera
AAGCATGTGAAGTTGGTCGCGGATTAGGCTAGCATACCAGCAAGTTGCTTGCTGCTGAACTGAATGGCATACCCTGCATCTGGGACAAGCTCCTATGAACTGTTTGTAATGCTTGCATTTTTTTAATATATAGTAGTTAGTTAGTTAGTTAGTTAATTGGTTGCCTGTACATTGGACTTTAACTTAAATTACTAGCTTGTGTTTGGCAGCTCACAGGCTGAAAGTTCTTGCTTTTTCCGGAAAATGGGAACATTCTTACTTTTGTTGTTTTTAAAATGTTCTTAAGAAGGTACTGACTTTAATGGTATCCTTTTCTAACTTTATCCTGTTTTATTTTTATTTTTTTTTCTCTTTTCCCTTTACTTTTCTTGTTGCTATTTTAGATCATGTTTGGAAAAAGTAGGCCACTAACTTGAATCCTGAGCCTTTCGTTGCCTTTGAACAAGCTTGTTTGCCTTTTAAATTATGGAGCCTCATGAAAAGATAATAAGAGCTTCCTTGCTTCTTGTATCAATTGTCATGGTATATGCCATAAGTGTGTTATTGGCACTATTATAGATTATGAAATTATTATTTGTCATCCTTAGAGATAGTCTATTGCATTTAAGTAATTGTGAAATGTAATGGAATCGACTTTTGCATGAGAATGAAGGGGTATTTTGGGTTTGCATCTAGCTGTTTTGGTGTGACGTGGTAGTTATTAGCTTCTGTTTACGCTTTAACATGGATCCATGGTTCCATATTGCAGGTAAATGACCATTGTGGAAGTATTTTGACCATCTTTATGAATGTACCATATTTAAAGAAGTGCTTATGATTTTTGTATTATGCTTATTTTTTCACAATTCTGGTTCTAGTTCTATGATGTCACTAGCACATGGGGACTACTTTCATATTATGCTTGTAGAAGTGTCTTTATGTGATAGATTAGTGTTGATTATATTAGGAAAACACCCGATGGTATGTTAGCAGTATAATGCTTTATTTTCTACGCTGGGCACAGAAGGACCACTTTTCTGCATTAGTCTACCAACAATCATGTGTCTAACATGCCCACGACCCACTTCTCTCTGGAACAGGGGGAGTTGGAGGTGCAAAGTCTCCTGATGTGGAAACGTTTTTACCTTTGCAAGTAAAAGCTCAATAGAGCAATCAACTTCGAAGTCAGAAGGCATTCAAAATTCAAAGCTTCTGTTAACATCTTCAAATGCTATATAAAGAGATCCATTATGGAGGAAAATCCATAAGAAAATAAAACACGAAAAAGCCATTCTAAACCAAGTATTCCAATCTATCTTACAACAACTTCCAAGTATTTCATTTGAAATTTATCAAGCAATTTGATTGTAGTTGTTGCGGACGTGTTTCTTAGCTCTGACAGAGTCTTACAATAACCTGCAATCAGATAGTTGGAGGGGTTGGCCGGTGTGTCAAGGGACACCTCTGATGATTAATCTAGTATGTACTTTGGTAAATATTTCGAATGAATTTAGTTCAGAAGTTACCTCAGGCGTGTTCCTTGACCTCTATTTATGTAGGTTGGTCGCATTAGGATGGGGGCTTCCTTGATGGCGCGATTTCCTTTGATTCCAATTTGATCACGATTCTTTAGATTCTCACTCAGTTGTTATCCTTGAAGAATTAATACCCTGGGCGAGTATTATGGGCGTTTGTCACGCGGGAGACCACTTTGTTCATTACATCATTAGTTAGTGATTGATAATGTGTAGATTCAAATTCTGTTGGCATGCGATGGCCATTGACCCTTGTTTCACGTTTATGGGCTTCTGTCTTCTAATCCATGGGCTCCTGTGGTTGTGGGCTCAACCCACTCTTTATGAGGGCTATTTGGCCCTTCAGGTACCCTGCAAATTCTTGTCACATGAGTGTGGCGGGAATTTCCAATTTTGGCCTTTATGTAAAACCATGTGTGCAAGTTATAGGATACCGTGAACAGTGAATAGTGAACAATGATAAATTTGTGAATTTGGGATAAGACAAATAAAAATAAAAGAATGAGCCTGCTGATAAAAAATGGATTATTCGATGTCTTCTTCATATGATATGGCTAAGTTATATTCAATCTTTGGTTAATGATTTTTTTTTTTATAAGTAAGAAAACATTTTATTGATATAGAAATAGACATAGCCCAAGTACACAGGAGGTATACATGTGATTACACCTATTAGGAACTAGAAATGGTTACAAGGAAATTATAGAAGCTGAAACCATTTAAATTTGTAACAATGGCCCACATAAATAAAGTCTTCCAAAAAAAGCTCTTAAACTCTTCTAGAAAAATCTATATTCAATCATTGAAATTTCTATAATTTCTTTCACTCTAGATGCACCAAAATATACAAATAGGAGCCATCTTTCACACAGTTGCAATCTATGGTGTCCTCATGATCCTTCTCCAACTTGCTAGTAGTTCAAACACCCTTCCCGCATAACCCATGCTAATCTCACTTTGCTGAAAAAGTAATTCTGTATGGCCCTTGCAAACTCACAATGTAGAAGTAAATGATCCACTGTTTCATCACTATTTCTACACATACATCACCGGTCAATGATGACAAGCCCACGTTTTCTTAGATTATCAATGGTCATAATCTTCCCTAAGATTTCTGTCCAAACAAAAAAAGCAGCCTTAGGAGGTGCGTTACTCTGCCAAATGTTTTTCCAAGAAAAATGATGCCTAGCTTGAGCAGTGAGAGTCTCAAAGAAAGAGGGTACAAAAAATTCTCCTTTGTTGGAAGGCCACCACTCCAACTTATCCACCACTGTAACAACAAGACCAATGTTATATAACAAGTTAAAGAACTTCACCACGATACCTACTTCCCAATCATGTGCTTCCCTAATGAAGCTAACATTCCACTGTTGCGAACCATTAGTAATTTTCTGCAAGTCAGCCACCAAAGGATCTTGTTCCCATGTAATTCTTACATAGAAGGATAGACATCTTTAAGAGTCATATCTACGAACCAAACATCATGCCAAAAACTGATTCTATTTCCATTTCCCACACATAGCCAAGTGTTGCTAGAGAAAGAGCACCAACCTTTTCGGATATGTTTCCATAACCTCACTAGGTATGCCCCCTAACTTCATTAGAGCACCAACCCTCCTTATACTCTCATACTTAGTATCAATCACCACCTTTCATAATGCTTACCTCTCATAATTATATCGCCACAACCATTTTTCAAGAGAGCCTTATTGAAAGCCCTCACATTGCGAATCCCCAATCCTCCACCCCTCAAAGGAGAGCACACTTTATCCAACCCAGTAAATGAAACCTAACTCATCACCAAGTCTACTCCACAAAAAATCTCGTTAAAATTTCTCAATCTGAGAGGCAACACTAGCTGGAAGAGGAAATAATGACAAGAAATATGTGGGAAGGTTTGAGAGGGTACGCTTTATTAATGTAATCCGACCCCCTTAGATAAATACAACATTTTCCACCTAGTTAGCCTACGCTCTATTTTCTTTATTACTTCATCCCAAATAGTCTTGGTTTTGATTGGTGCTCCCAATGGAAGACAAAGGTACTTCATAGGTAGCATAGAGACCACATAGCCCAATATGTTAGCCAGCCCCCTAACATTACTTACATTACCCATAACAACCATCTCCGTCTTAGAGAGATTTATTTTTAACCCGGAGATCGCTTCAAAACAAAGCAAGATAGCCTTTAATGATTGAATATGACCTGGATTTGCCTCACAAAATAACAGTGTCATCTGCAAACAAAAGATGTGAAATAATGATAGAACCATGGGTAGTATCCCCCACTGAAAAACTTGAAAAAAAAGACACCTTCAATCAAATCTGACAACATTCTACTTAGGGTCTCCATGGAAATAACAAATAAGAGGGGTGATTGTGGATCGCTTTGTTGCAACCCCTGTGAACTATTAAAGAAACCTACGGGATCACCATTTACCAAGACCGAGAGTTGAACCATTGACACACAATGCCTCATCCACATTCTCCATCTTTCTCCAAAACCACATCTCCTCAACAAATAAAAAAGGAATTCCCAATTGACGTGATCATAGGCCTTTTCCAAGTCTAATTTGCATTTCCTGACTTGATCCTGCTGTCCAAACATTCGTTAGCGATAAGGACTGAGTCCGATATTTTTATACACCTAAAAAATGCATTTTGAGACTTATAGATGATTTCATCCATAACTGCGATCATCTTATTAGCAAAAACTTTAGAGATTATCTTGTACATATTGCCCACAAGACTAATAGGCCATAAATCTTGCACCTCTATTGCACTAGCCTTTTTAGGGATAAGTGTAATAAATGTAGCATTTAAATTCTTCTCAAGTTTTCTAAAAGTAAAAAATTCATGAAAAACCTTTATGACATCCTCTTTCACCACCTCCCAACAAGTCTGAAAAAAATGCCATCTTCAAATCATCACGGCCCGAAGCTTTATCTTTATTCATTTTTCTAATTAGTTGGTGTACCTCTTCCTCTTCAAAGGGTCACTCCAACCAAACTATACTAGTCTAATCAATGGCCTCAAAAGGTAAATCATCTAGTCTAGGCCTCCATGCAAAAGTTCTGAAAGAAGTTCTTCGAAATGTCCAGCAATGTGATCCTTTATCGCTGATTGGTTTGAAGAAACACAGTCATCTATCTACATGGTCTTAATGGCATTATTCCTCCCATGTGAGTTTGCAACACGATGAAAAACTTTGTGCATTTGTCCCCCTCCCTAACCCACAATGCCCTTGATTTTTGCCTCCAAGAAATCACCTCCATTAGAATCACCATTTCTAATTCTAAAATGACTTGGCCTTTGTGAGTGCTCTCTACTTCCACATGCTCCAATTGTTGTAGCTCTTGGAGTAAAGACTTCTTTTGTAATTCTACATTACCAAATACCTGTCGATTCCATGTCTTTAAATCCTTCTTCAAAACTTTTAACTTACCAGCCAATATGATGCTTGGAATGCCCC
This sequence comes from Pterocarya stenoptera, assembly GCA_003123785.1. Lineage (NCBI taxonomy): Eukaryota > Viridiplantae > Streptophyta > Magnoliopsida > Fagales > Juglandaceae > Pterocarya > Pterocarya stenoptera. The sequence continues at coordinate 170,302 of QEOT01002644.1, forward strand.
GTAACTGGCATGAGCTCCACCATTGTCTAATCAAGTCCACGAACCCAACTGTTTTTAGCCACATATTCTCGAATTTAAAGGGCCTTCTTCCCTCTTGGATGCCTCCAGAATCCAACAATGTAAGAAAGTGATTTGAACATATCCGTGGTAGTCTTTATGGCATACATTTGGAAATTGCATATCCCATGATGGGGATATAAGAAATCTGTCTAGTCTAGAACATGTATGATTATTAGACCATGTATATACACCCCCCATTTGAGGGATGTCCATGAGCTGCAACTCAAATATGAAATCAGAGAATTCAACCATTGCATGATTTTGTCTTCCCTTCCTTGATCTGTCACTTGAAAGCCTTGTTACACTTAAATCCCCAACAATACACCATGGAACCTCCCACCAAAGACACAAGCCTGCAAGCTCTTCCCATAGAAACCACCTCTCGCTGTTCGAATTAGGACCATAGACCCGAACAAAGGCCAACAAAAATCCATCTTCAGAATTTTAAACGAACACCCCATCGAGTATTCCCCACATACTCATCGAGATTCTCCACCACCCTTTTATCCCACATTACCAAGACTCCACCTGATGCCCCATTTGAGAGTAGATATGACCAGCCTACGACTGGTGGCCCCCAATACTCTAGATAGTACTTCTTGTGATAAGCTTTAATTTAGTCTCTATCAAATAAATGATGTCCACCTTCCATTGTTTTAATAAAGTTCTTATTTGGAGGCGTTTATCTATCTCGTTCAACCCCTTAACATTCCAAATAAGAATTTTGGGCTTCATTTATTAGCTATTACAACCCTCTATTTGTTCCTTCCTCTACTTGCACTCCCTTCCTTTCCTTCATAATTAATAGACCAAGATAGCTCCTCAACTCTCTGTTTCATTTTTACCCCATCACATGGTGATAGTGTCCTACCTCAATTGCTGTTAGAAGTGCCTTAAATTGATCATCAAAGCCTTCATAGGAGATCCCTACACACCTATGAATTTCCTCCATTTTTTGCACGACCCATCTAAAGATAGACAGGGAGGAATAGTACAAATAGAGATAGGATCATCCCCAATTTCTACTGGCCCAGTATGATGAATCATCCTTACAAGAAATTTGGAATCATGCTGGAATCTACCTTCCTCTTTTTGATGTAGCTCCTCACACAAAACTGGAATCTTGTTGGACCCAAATAAGACCAATGTTCATTCCCCTTCGACCTCCCCCTTCTCATACATGTTATCACCCATTGATTCCCCTCTCTCCAAAACAACAGGATAGGTTGTTGTCATTGCTAAATTCTTTCCCTACACTAGAAGAGACATCTGTGACCCTTTCTCCTACTGAGCCCCACTTCAGCGACCCTTTCTGTGATGTCTCCCCTTGTTTTTGATCTCCTAGCAACATTGCGACCCCCACATCCTCCAAACACTAAGGCGTAAGCTCTGCTTCCTTTGTCAAGTGTGTCCCTCTCGTCGTTGTGGTGCCAGGTTGCAACCCAGAGGTTGCTAGGGGACAGCCCACAGAGCATCAACCCTCCCAGTGAAACGTCATGCCTTGTCGTGTCTCCTAGTGCCTTTCCATAGAGCATCAACACATTCGTCTTTCCTGACGCTAGGTCTCCGGCACAGGCATCGTAGAAAACACCCCCAGACCTCGCCGAAAAAGTGGTCAGGGACACCTCTATCTCCAGTGTCGGTGTCGTCATGTAGCGACCCCGCCCGGCGAAGGGCAGGATCGCTACGTACATTACCCATAACAACTATCTCCGTCTTAGAGAGATTTATTTTTAACCCGGAGATTGCTTCAAAACAAAGCAAGATAGCCTTTAATGATTGAATATGACCTGGATTTGCCTCACAAAATAACAGTGTCATCTGCAAACAAAAGATATGAAATAATGATAGAACCATGGTTAGTATCCCCCACTGAAAAACTTGAAAAAAAAAGCCACCTTCCATCGAAGCTGACAACATTCTACTTAGGGTCTCCATTTAAATAACAAATAACAGGGGTGATTGTGGATCGCTTTGTTGCAACCCCTGTGAACTATTAAAGAAACCCACGGGATCACCATTTACCAAGACCGAGAGTCGAACCGTTGACACACAATGCCTCATCCACATTCTCCATCTTTCTCCAAAACCACATCTCTTCAGGAACATTTTAAAACGTCAGTTCTCAGGGACATGTAAAGCATCAGTTCATAGGGACATGTAAAGCATTAGTTCATAGGGACATTTTAAAACTCATCTAAAGCATCACTTGAAGCATAAAACATGAGACGTTCCTTTCCTTTCCTTTCCTTTGCATTTAAACCTTTTCATCATCTTTCTTAGTTTAATGCATATGTATTTTCATGAACAAGATACATTGTCATGCTATAGTACATATAGAAATAATCATAAGTTTCTTGAGAGAACATGCATGAAAATCTCATGCCTTAGAACCTACATGCATGCATTACCATTTACATGTACATCCAATTATAATCGATAAGGTACTTAACATGGGCTATTAAGGAAGGGCTTGTATATACTATAGTCATTTACTCTTTTCATTGGAGGAACATTTACAATAAGAGAGAGAGATATTCTTTCATAAAGAGAGCATGGTGTAAGAAGTATGGTTATAGCTATTTACTTGCAAGCTTTACTAGCGAGTTCCTTTGAACTTGAAAGTAAACTCCTATTCAATGACATGGAAAAAGCACATCAATATCCATCTCACTTTCAGCTTTACTAGTCAATACTTTCACTTATTCACTTAAATTCCCACTTGGGATCAAGCGTTCCCTTAATCCGTTAATCTACCCACCATGCATAGCATTAGGTCACAACATTAAAATCATCACCCTATACCATTTAAAGAGACTCATGAAAGCACATTACTCATTGGTTGTTCCTCTTACAACGTCATTGTTTACCACATAAAGGATGGGTTGAAATCATAGGTTAAAATACACAATTGGTAGGAATTTAAATAAAAAGGGGAAGGGAACAATGAGGTATTTCAAATCTGGAATTTTCATTGAAAAGGGCATTTGATAGTTTTTGCAATACCATTTTAGGAGGTAAATCCAACAAAGGGCCAATGTTTGCAAATGGTTAATTTTTGTCAATTCTTTTCAAGGGTTTTCATGCTAAACTCCATCGTTAATTGAGCTAAGGAAAGATTGAACAAAGGGATTGATTGGGCTGCTTTAAGTTCCAACAAAAGCATAGCAGAAAATTTTTGGAACCCTTGGATAGCCAATAGCCTTTGCACTTTCATGCTCTTAAAACATCCTTCACCTAATCCAACTTCAACTACACAATTAAATCACACTTAGGTTGTAAAAAGCTTAGGAAAACATCTCTTATTTTCTAAAACAGATCATAAAACAATGGATATACCACTTGGCAAACTCAAGGTTTCCAAGGTAAGCTTACTAGTTTAAATTAAAGTCATTAGTGGTTTACTTAGGCCATAAACTTTGAGGGAAATATGTTTAAAATCATAACTTCAACCTTATTAACATAACACTTAAAGATAAGATTTTAACATAATTAAAACATGGCTTAGGCTTAATAAGTCACAAGAAAGAAACTCAACAAGGTAGCATATAATCACATTCGGCTGGAACCAACATGATATTACACATGGCTGGAATCAACAAAGCATAAACATGGCTGGAACAAACAGAAAACAGAGCATAGAACAACACACCTGAAACCATCATTCCTCTATTCGGTTACCACAAATATTAAAAGAGGAATCAACTTGGAAATTACTACTCAATAATCGGCTTGGACAGAAAATCCAGAAGCCTCAAAGCACAAGGTATGGACTCACCTAGCATGGTTCCAATTTACCAGAGATCAAAAAAATAAANAAGGAAGAGGAAACCATTCGATGCTAGAGAAACCGAGAGGGTCTTTTTCTTGTGGATAAAAGGGGCTGCTCTTAAGGCTTGAAAGAGAATCTTCTTTGGCTTACTCTAGAAGTTGAAGTCGGCGTGTAAGATGAAGAAATGAAGGAAAAGTCTAATAGCTTCTTGAGGAAGCCGATTGTTTCAATGGGAGAAAAGTGTGTTGATTAGTAAAAAAGCTTATCTTATAAGCCAAGGGATGGATGGTGAGGATTGAGTGTGAGAAGATAATTTCCTCACCTACCAATCCAATGGTAGAGATTAGTTGGGCTATTTTCTAAATAAATAAAATTAAAGGGCTTAAAGAGAAATGTTTCCAAGTCTTAAAAATAATACTTTGATTTATTTTTAATAAATCATATTTCAAAAATAAAACATACTCATCTTAAAATAAAATAATTGAAACTAATAATAAAAATTTTTATCTCAAATTTTTTATCTTAAAGAATTAATAGAATGATGTAAGGACCTACGTAGTAGGACTCGGATATTACACGTCACAGGCCAGAAGTGGACGAAGATCCCACTTGAAACGAGGAAGCCCTTTAGGCCTGATTGGGCTTAGTCCCACGTTTCAGGTGCCATCCCATTTTAGGAGATCGGCTTGTACGACCCAAGCCAAAGCCAAGTCTGGCTTTCCCTTTATCATTCATAGGGGGATTCAACCTTGACCCATGCCCATCTTTGTTTTTTGCACCTTGGCCTAAGCCCAAGCCTAGATTAGAATTCAAGCCCCTGACCACTCTACTTATCAAATCTTCTACAATCTTCTTTAGTATATGTATATCTCCTTTCATACTCGCGATTTACTCCTTCAAACCAAACAGTACCCTTTGCTCCTCACTTTCCATTGGGCAGACATTGAACACGCTTCCACCACCTCTTTCAGGTATGGCACATCGACAATACCTCTCTGCTTTTGTACGCTCCTTTACTACCCATTTCTTTTTGTCCTTTTCTTCTTGCTATAGCGCCAAGCTTTGACTCGAACCACCATGTACTATTGCCCTTCTTCCTTCACCACTGCCTATAGCCACCTCTGTGTACATTCTAGTTTGCCTTCTCATCTCCTTCCCCTTCCCATCTCCCTTAGTCACCACAGGTACCTTATTTACCGACGAGATGGACAAAGACTGTTTATCTCCTTAGACATGCTTTTCCAACCCCTACCTTACATCCCTTCCGGTATCACTATCTATCCTTGACATCCTCTATCACCATAAATCAATGATTTCCAAGTAACACCCAAAAGCATTGGCCCATCGATGAACAACCAATGCCATAGTCCTATTGCGATATGCCTTGAAAAAATCTTTCATTCCCTCCGATATTGCTCGCTCTTCCACTGTGTTTGGCTGATGACCATCTCCTTATTTGCCTTTTTGCTTCTCTTGATAATACAAAAGTAAATTCCCACTACCACGGCTAATATGAACACCTTTGTTTCGATTAATAAGTGTTTTCAATACCCCATCCTGATCAACTAGCCTCTAGGAACTTAGAAAATGACTAACGTAATAATAATTTTGACATAGATCCCTGAATATTACATCCATCTTGGATGTGTACGGAGACAAAAACTTTAGGAGAGAGAAAGACTGTGGAAAAGCCCTTCTTTGGTTAATAATTGCTGCAAATACTGGTAATACTTCATTGAGATTAAAGCTCATTTCTCATGTTAATTGTTTATTTTTCCATTGTTGCATCATTATAATTTACATTTGCTTATATAATCTACGCATTTGTTCACACTACCGACACTAAATTTCACTTACAGAGTTGCTGAACTCACCCATTTCCTTCATTATTTTTTAGATGGAACTATATAGTAGGACAGCCATTGAGAACTTTACAAGTAACAATCATTGTAGGTAACCATATCCAGTTGACGGATGGAGAAGTGCGAATCTACACCTGGGCAACTACCCGTCCCACGATAATAAATGACCAATGATAGGGCATATGATGAAACCCCTTGTTTCCCTCTTATCTCCCAATAGTGGAGTTGTACCAACCGCCCCTACCATAGTATTTTCATGGCTATCCGGGATGTTAGTGATTCACTTGTGTATAAGAAAGTTTTGTATCGTTTGTTGGTCATTTTGTCACATAAGAAACAACCCACTTTTTGTTGTATGGTTCATCCTCTTAATCTATTATGATGTTCTTGAAATATCACTTCCATTAACAACTTGTACAAAGTGCTTGCCACCGGGGGTGTATTACGAGACCCAATTACTCACCATGTGTTGAGCAATGTAGCGAGTGATAGTGTTCGCCATCTGCAAGAAATAAAGTGTGTGGTAAGCGAGCATTTCCTCAGGTAAAGTGCCCATCTCAATGCAAACATTACGAGACTCAATTGCTCTCCCTTGGGCGAGCAATGCAATGAACAATAGTGCTTTCCATCTTGAAGATTAATGTATAGAATAATAGTGCTTGCCATCTTGGCGACCAACATAAGGTGTGATAGTGCTCTCATCTGTATGTACAATATGGAACAATGCCACAACAAAGTGGTTGCCATCAGACGAGCATCATGGATACAATTACTTGCCTCAGACAAGCACCTCGAAGACAAAATGAGAAAATAATTCAGATGGAATGAAAAAGATAAGTGATATTATAAGTTTTAAGAAAACATTGTTAGAATATTATTAGCTTAATTACTAATTGGTTTTCACAATAATTTATAAAAAACAAAATGGGCCGTGACAAATTCTAGTTTGCTAGGTCCTTTATTATGTTACTTGATTAATGCCGTTTTAACACTCTGTTCCCCTAGGATTAAGAATAATAATATTAATCTTAGAAATTTAGGGGACCTAGAAAGCTATAGCATTGCCTTTAAAAAATTTCTTCTTAATGAGCACCAGGTATATATATATTTATATATATAAAGAAAATGCTAGTTTGCCCCTTGGATTTGACCGCTTATGCATTTTAATTTTTTTAATAGTAAAGGAAGTGATTACTAGTGTATGTGTGTATTTTTTTCAATATTTAAAGATTTTTAAAAAAAATGCTTGAAAGAAAAAAAAAAAGCGAAATTGTACTAAGGGTCACATCCAACGATAAATGCTGGCGGTCGAGTAGCAACATCCATAAACAAACTCCATTAAATTAAATAGTATCGCCATTTGTTAAATTACTGAAAATTTAAAAGAGGGTTTGCATAAACACTTATTAAAATCAATCAAGTCTTATATGCTTAACAAAAGTAACTTACTAAAACTAAAAACCATAAAAATTGAGAATGTCATAAACAGTCTAGGCCTCTACATTGCCTCCTTGGGCCATGTTCGGTTCTGCTGCTCCATCGTTGTAAAGATCTTCACTTAGGGTAGTTAAAACATAAGAGCATATAAAAATAAGTCGAATACTCAATAAACAACACATAACATAATATAAAACATAGAGTTTTCTTAGAAAACATGCACAATTACATACTTAAATAACATGAACATGTGCTTGAACTATGCATGAAATATCTTAATTTGTCTTCTAGTTTCCTTGTTGGCCAGTACAACAGTTAACACCCATGAGTTAAGTTTTGCGAACTTTGAAGATTCCGATTCCACCCGTGATCACGGGTTGTGTAACACCCCGGTCCCGGATGGGTTGGAGAGTTACTTCTTATCAATTAAAATCATATCTGCACAATACAAGTGATATTTCTTAATACTCAATAAACCTAAAATTCAATCCATCTCTTATAATGCAAATCACATCTCTACTTGTTCCCATACAAAACATAAACTTAACCATTGAGTTCAACCACATAAATTCCTCTACAAGGTCTTCCTTAATTAATTATAACATAAAAACTAGAAATTTGTAAGTCTCCATACATCAAATTTCACACCCTAAAATCCAACTATTCATAAGATAACTCTCTAATAATGAAAGTACCCTTAGATACTCAACTTCCCACAACTAACCAATCTTGCCCAAACTTCTAATCCTGATCACTAAGCATATCGTCTAAATCATCTGAAAAATATTATGAAGATAAGGGGTGAGTTATTAACAACTCAGTAAGCAGGAGACATATACCAATGTGAAAACATGAGCATTTATAAAGTACCATATGCAGAACAAAAATATCTTTCAAAATTAGCATGGAAAACAGGACATGTTTTCAAACGTAACAGAGCGATTTTAAGATACATAAAACCCAGAGTGCTTTGGCATAACGAAACCGAGCATCATCATCACATCAAAATAGAGCATCGTATAAAGCAGAGACCATGTTTAACTCCTGTGGTGGGTTGTGCTATCCTCGATGGCCAAACCGGATAGAGACAGAGGTGAATCTTCCTTTATTATTCTTGGAGCCTCGTGTGTGCACGCAGGAAATACCACACAAAAAACCACCTTACTTCCAAAGTGGGTGCACTCAGAGACAGAGGAGTTTGTACCAACCTAAACAAAGCAGAGTAGAGTAGAGATCAGAGTCAGATACAAAACCAGTACATTATGCCAAAGGTTTTTCAAATGCCATATTAAAAGAAAATAGAGTACCAAAATATATTTAGATCATTCTCATATACTGAAAACAAAAGTCAGAGCAGCTTTTTAAATTAATGCAAAATTTTTTTGATTTTCAATATCGTTTTTTTTCACATTTCAGAAACAGTATGACAAAATATAGCTCTTGTTTACACAAATCATGTCAGAAAATATTTTTCTTTTTTCATACAGATTTCATGAGTAATACAAATAAACGACTGATATTGTTTTTCCCAAGTTCTCATTTTATAATAAAACATGCAAAATTTTCAGAAAGTCAACCTCAGTCTCAATAATTCTACACCTAGCATAGGAATCCCGCTTACCTGAACTTTTTAATTTTTCTGAATCTTTCCACAATTGTGCTGAATGAAATTAATCATCACCTATACAAAATACAAAATGTTACTAAACTTCTAAAAGGACTCGCTAAAACTCCCCATTTACTAAAATTCATATTACGGAAATAGCTTTGATAACCATCTAGTTATCAGAAATCTAATTAATACTAATCATCATTAACTATAATCTTAACTTACTAAAATATAATTATAGTCTTTAAATATTTTCTGAGAAATCAAGTTTATAGATAATATTTTTATCCCAAAGTGATCATGCCTAATTTTAAAAAAATACTAAACACAATCTAAATTAAAAATAATACATTAATCTCTTAATAAAAATAACGTTCATTAAAAATCGTTAACATAGTTTTTTTATTTTATTTTTAACAACAAAAAAATAAAGACCATTGAAATTAGGTCTAATAATATAGGCAACAGATAAAATTTATAAGTCCAAGATATGATATCTGCCATGGATTAAAATAAGGGTATAAATGTAAGGACATTTTTATTTTAACAACATAAAATGCAAGTATGTGCTTTACGTTAAAAAAAGGCCAAATCAAGTAGGGGTTGCGCGTTGGCAAACTCACTAAGAGAAAAGGCCAAGGACGACGGAAGCAGTGGTTGGACTAGCGAGATGCAATCACGGCGGCCTCCTCCATGGCACAGGGTGGAGTTCAGAGAAAGGATGTTAATCTCGGTAGAGAGAAAGTGTGACGTAGGAGTAGGAGAGAGTGAGATACCCCGAGAGAGGACTTCACGATTTCAGTCACTTGAGGCACTGGGTTGTACTCCGATCCTTGCAAGCTTCTCGGTTGGCGTTGGCAGAGTCCTCTACTTTGGAGTAGAAAATAGAGCATGTTTTACTCGATCGTGGTGTGAAGTAACAGCTTGAGGTGGAGGCCCTAGGTGGTGCTTGGTGGTTCTTGGTGCAGGATGGCAGCGACGTGGAGAAGCTGTGGCAGTAGGTGGTCTTGTCCAGTTCTCCTCCATCTAGAGTTGATGTGTGCATGGAGCTGCTTCTCGTTGGTTTACGGTGTGTGTGTGGTGTAGGTAAATTGTTGGCTGTGCGTGGTTCTACAGTGGTTTCCATGGTGGTACAACCATTATAGTGGTGCAGTGACTACGTTGTTGGGTTGGCGAAAGAGGTTGGAGCATGCAGTTTGGAGCAGTGGCAGAGTGAGGTGGCTAGCTTGCTCCTAAATAGGAGTTGCCTTGGTGGGAAGAGAAGAAAATAAAGTAAAAACTGCTGATTTGCAGCGGACGGGAGAGATTGAGAGAGTCTATGGAGAAATGGGATAAGTTGTTACCGAATGTGGATGAAAGTAAAGAGAGCACTGCAAAGAACAGTTGCAACGTGAGATAGAGTGTGTAGTTATGGGAGGTTCGAATGAGGCATCATGGATGGAAACGGTTGGAGGTATATCTGCAGAAACATATGGGGTTCGGGTTTTTATTTTCTGAACTTGGAGGAAGGCGCGGCTAGAGATATAGAGATATACTTGTATGCTGCTGCAAGATGGGGGTTGGGTGTATGCATGCTGCGAAATTACGTGCTGCGAAACTTACATGCATGGAGGGCAGTGGTTGCTGTTGTTGCCGCTTGATGGGCGTTAGCCGCACTACTGAACATGGGGAGGTAAAGAAAATAATGTGCATGTGTGGTGAAGAGCAACTAGAGATTAGCTGGGACAAAACATCTTTCGAAGTCAACTTTTTAAAATGCCAAAGGGAGCTGAAAATTTCCATAAAAAATCCTTTAACTACACGAATAATAGCCCTCCAATCAAACAATATTCCCTCCATTCGAGCTACACATTGAGCTCACCAAATTGTCCAAGAAATAATAAGAGGAGCAACACAACGTAACCACCCCACTTGAGAATTCAACGATGCCCTGAACCACCAAACATTAAGTACTCCCTGCCACAACCTCACTTGCGGCAATCGAACCTCAAAACTAGTTGCAAAAAAATCTCAAACCTTTCTTGGCCCCTCACCATCACAAAGCACATATTCTAAAGTTTCAACCTTAGGTTCCACACAACAATCACATTTTGAAACTATTGGCACACCTAGCCTCTTAATTGCCTCATCAATCGGTAAAGCATTAAGCCTTGCTAGCCAACAAACAAATGACATTTTTTTTTTCAGAACTTGCCACTGCCACAACCATTTCCTCCAAATACAAACTGTACCATGATGCCTAATTAGGTTCCATGCAGACTTGGTACTGAAATTCCCATCCGCCGACTGCATCCATATCAAAACATCATTAGCTTCTTTAAACCGCACCTGTGCACATCTACTTTCCTCAACCAATTCATCACTTACAAGCTCACGTAGCTTACAAAAATCGCACCCAACATCATTCCTCAAAACACACAGCTTGATACCAGGATCACCCACCATGCCTATTGCATCACCTACAGCCCCATCTCCCAAAGAATTGTCAAACCATAAACTGACATCCCCTCGCCTAATTAAACATCTTGTATTACTCAAAACATGAGGTAATACCTGCAACACCCCTTTCCAAAACTGAGAGCCTCTAGTAGATGAAACTAAAGATGCAATATGAGAATTCTCCACATATTTAGCTCTAAAAAACTCAGTCCAAATAGACCCTCCAGTCAACATCTTCCATGCAAACTTCATGAGCAATGAAACTTGAACTTTCAGTAAGTCACAAATGCCCAAACCTCCCTTTGCTACGGATAGACAAACCAAACGCCAAGAAGCCCACTTTCGCTATTTCTTCCCCTCATTTGAGCCCCAAAGAAGCTTGAAGAAAATTGTCTTCAACCCTTTGAGAACATCTTTTGGCAAATTCATCACCGAAAGCAAATGTATTGGCATACTATTTAGCACATGTTTTAAAAGCACAATCTTCCCACCAAATGACTATAGTTTACTCTTCCATCCGGCAAGCTTTTTCTGACTTTGGCAAGAAAATGATCAAACATTCTTAACCTTAATCTCCCCACATGTAATGGCGCACCTAAATAAATACAAGGCCATGCCCCTTTCGTAAAACAAGAAATTCTCATCAATTCCTTCTTCCTTGTCAAAGAAAAATAGGAGGAAAAATAAATGGAAGATTTATTCGAGCTCACCAATTGTCCAGACATACATTCATAAGACTGCAAAACACACATAATATTCCGGATGGATTGCTTCCCACCATTAGAGAACGATAGAAGATATCAACATATAATAAATGACTAATCACCGCTCCACCACACGGATTGAAAGGCTTAATATTTCCCCCCAACACTTCCTTACGAGTCATACGAGATAACACTTCTTCTGCCAAAATAAACAAATAGGGGGACAATGGATCGCCTTGCCGAAGACCCCTAGATGGTTTAAAAAATTCTTTTGTATTCCCATTCAACATAACTGAATAAACAGGCAAAGATATGCAATTAAAAATAATCGATCGCCCTTTCCTCACAAAAATCCAACCTCTGCAACACTTCCATCAGGAATCGCCAACTTACAGGATCGTAAGCCTTCGCCATAGCAATATTTATCATCACAGTACCTCCCCGACATTTCCTATTCATCCCATGAACTAACTCCTATGCAAGATTGATATTATCAAAAATGTTATGCCCATGCACAACAAAAGCTTTTTCCGGAGATACAATTTCTTCAATAATTGGCGCCCATCGAGTCACCAAAATCTTCGCTAAAATTTTGTAAGCTACTGAGCACAAACTAATAGGAAAAAACTAAGTGAAAGAACTTGGTACATCCACTTTCAGAGTCAAAACAATATTAGTTGCTCCAAAGAAATTAGCCATGGGCATCTCCTCAAAAAATTCTCACGCCAATTTCAAGAGATCATCCTTTACAATGTCCCAAGAAAGAATGAACAAACTTGCCGAATAACCATTCAGCCTCGGGCTACTATCCTATGGAATCAACCAAAGAGTATCCTTCACTTCCTCCATCGACGGCATCCTACACAGCCTCTCATTTGCCAGCGCAGACACCACCGGCTCAAGCAAACTTAACGCCTCATTATCCATTCAACAGGCGAAGCTGTCAAAAGTTCTTGAAAGAAATTCACCACACCAGAATGAACATCCTTTGCTGAGTCGAGAATCTGTCCATTGGCCAATGATACCCTCTCAATCAACTTAATTTTCTTTTTAACACCCATCGACGCATGGAAGAAAGCTGTGTTCGAATCCCCTCTTGTAAGCCATTTGATTCTTGACTTTTGGCACCCCAGAATCTCCTCCCTATGCAACCATTGAACATGTCTTTGTTTATAACATAATAATTCCTGCTCTAACTCCGGAGAATAATTGGAAATGATCCAATCCTATAGTGTTAACAACTAGGATTCAATGCTTTTCAACTCGGACTCCACTCTACCAAAGGCCTCCACATTCCACTTTTGTAAAATTCTTTTTAAAGTCTTCAACTTTCCACTTATTTGGACCATAGAACAACCCTCCCTTGACTCACTCCAACATCCTCTAACTAACAGCAAGAAATCCTTATGCGTGCCCCACATTCTCTTAAATCTCCAAGGTAGAATCCCACTTCTTCTTTCACATTACAAATTGGTTAACATCGGGCAATGATCAGATGAAGTTCTTGGAAGATACAATACCTGAGCATCCATAAAAATAGAAAAAAATTGAGTGTTAACAAACACCTTGTCTAGTTTATCCCAAATACGAAGACCTCCTAACCTTCCATTACACCAAGACAGTCGATGACCCTCACAAGGTAGCTCAACAATTCCACAGTCTTGAATACATGTATTAAAATCCGACTTTGCACATGTAGCCCGAAATAAACCACCCACTTTGTCATCATTACTTCGGATAATATTGAAATCCCCTGAGACAAGCCAAGGCAAACTCCCCGCATCAAGATTACACAAATAATTACACAACTTCCTTATTTTCCGCTGGAAACAACTAGCATAAACAACAATAAAAAGAACTCAAACATCTCCTTGCACCAGCCAACNAGGCAAACTCCCCGCATCAAGATTACACAAATAATTACACAACTTCCTTATTTTCCGCTGGAAACAACTAGCATAAACAACAATAAAAAGAACTCAAACATCTCCTCGCACCAGCCAATCTGTAATTGCCTGATCAGAAGCTGAAACCACTCAAAATCAAAATCATCCGTCCAAAAAAGCCAAACTTTGCCATCGACTACAGCATTATTAAAAGAACTTGGAAGATGCATCCACCTTGCCCATCTCCCACATTTATTAGCATTATCAATGAACTCCTTGGCGAAGGCATTTCGACAGAGTCCCCTGCAAATTCAGCTTGATCAGCTTGCTCTTCCTTATCTTTTGTAAGATCATACCAACTACTACCATTCTCATCCTGTAGGCCCACATGAAACCTACGCTCCATATTCTCACCACCAATCCCTTCCACCTCCTTATCACCAACCATTGGCACCTTCATAGAAAGAGACTCCTTTTCACAAACCAAGGGCACCTTCACAGGTTCCGCAATCTCCTCTAGTTTGTAATGTTCAAGAACCTCCCCTTTTGGATCCACATACAACACAGGTAAAGAATTCTTCTCAGCTTCACTCCGACGTAAATTAATCCCCTGCAGCAAGGCCTCACATCGCACATTTCTCTCTAATGGCACCTTAGACTCTACCAATTGCGGATTCTTATCAGGATGTTTAACGCCTACAACCTTCCACACCTCTTTGGCTTGGTCTTTACCCCCTCACTCTTTCCACCAGCTTGCATAACAGTGTTCTCTGAATGATCGCATCTTCCACATCTTTGTTCTACGTGTCCTTGCTTCTGACAATGGATACAATATGTGGGTAGCGCCTCATAAATCACCTCTTGAAAATGGCTATTCTCAAGTCCTGGGACACCAAGCTAGAAAGAATGTCTCAAAGGCTTCGAAACATCCATTTATATGCAAATATGTGTTGCCTCTGGATGCGTCACACAAACCATAGCATTATCCCTCTTCAAAAACCTTCCAAACCCTCCACCAATACTCTTCAAAATTGATACATGAAAATAATTCGAAGGTAGGCCTAGGAGCACAATCCAAATCGGAACCAACGACGAATCATCTTCCTCACTGAAATCCAGCGTCCAATGGAACTCCCTATACGACACTCCTTCCATCTCCGCATTTCCCCTTGACATTATCGTCACAAAATCCTCCTTGTTAGCCAACCGCACCAAAACATTCCTGGGATTTTGAAGCTGACCAACCACCGGCATCGATTTCAACCACCACTAAGTTTTAATAAAACCCATCACATGATCGAGCAAAAGGCGACATCTCAAAAATTTTAAGGCCACTGAAAATCTGAAAGGCTCTACCGACTGTTTAATCTCTGCTTTGGAGAAGACGAAAAACATCTCTCCATAGTTAAAATGTGGTTCACGTAAAGGTATATCAACCTTTGGTAAAAGTTGCGGCTTGGAGACAATCACATCAGCAAATTGTGCCGCCCCTGAAGATGACTTTCCCCAACCCCTTCTTGTCTTTACCGCATCCTGCACCTCCAGACTATCTTGAGGGCCACTAGGACCTGCCGCCAGGCGCCAACCTGTTAGGGACCCCGGTCAAGTCCCTAAACACTAAGTGCACGAGCTTGCCTTGGTAGTGATGGTGACCGAGTGTCAAGTCTTCTTGCTTGGTCTTTGGCCCATAATGGCACGTATGTTAGCAATGATGGGTCCCTAGGTTAATGGAGGTATGGTGTTTAGTGATGGTAATGATGATGATGATGAGTTCGGGTGATCTAAGTGGTGAATATGCGTATGTGATGCAATGTGGAACGGCTTATGGGTTGCCCTTGATGTTGGGCCCTCTTGGATGATGATTAGGGTTGAAATGATGAAGATGGGCTATGGTTTAGATGGTGGCTAAGGGGAATTTCGAGATTGGGATGAGTTGGCTTAGGGTTGGAATGTAGGATGAGATGCTAGGGTTGGAAGGATGTGGTTGGATGAGGCTAGGACTCCTAAAGTGATGAAGTCATTTTGGGAAGGATAGGGATTCGGCTAAGGTAGGAAAGAATTGGCAATGGCAAGATGGTGATAGTCTTTGGTTTGACTTGAGTGATTCTAGGGAATGAAAGATTTGAAGGATTGGATATGGAAGATGAGATTGGGTTATGGGAAGATAAGGAAGGTGTATGATTTGAATATGGCAAGAGTTGGGAAGTCTTTGGTTGACTTGAGAGATTCTAGGAATGGAGTGATTCTAGGAGAGTTGAGTGATTGTAGGGATTGGATTTAGAAGATGGGAGAGGATTGGGATTCCGTCTTGGCTATTGGGGTAAGTCTTGGTTGGTTTGAGTTATTGGAAAGATTTAAGGGATTGACAATGGGTTGGTAATTCCTTAAATCAAGGGATTTGAAGTTGGAAGATAGGTTTGGGATGATGGGTAAGGTGGCTAGGGTTGTTTCTAAATGGTAAGATGCATAGGAGTGGTTGGTAAGTTGAAGTTTGACTAGGGCAAATGGTGGATTTCGAATTTGGAGGGATTGGAAGATGGGATAAGGATTCCTAAGTGGTAGGAATTACCTTGTGGGAGTCTTGTGAGGTGGCTAGGGTTTATGGAAGACAAGGGTTTGGCTAGGGCTAAAGTGTATGATGGAGGCTAGTTATGGTAAGTGGCTAATATGGGAAGATGGGAAACAATGGAAGTTTCGGCTAGGTCTTTGTGGGATAGGTGGAGGCTAGGTCTTATGTGGGGCAACAAGGTGATGGCCGAAATATGTGAGTGGGAAGGATCAAATGGATGGAAGGAAATATATGGATGAACATGCATGCACATTCAAGAACACAATGGTGAATAACTTCAACACCAATTCTAGAATGCACAAAGATGAATGGACTCAACGAATGAATATGATGACTCTCTTTATAGGTTTTTTATGGATATCTTGTGAAATCAAAGCATGCTAAGATTGAGACTTAGGATGTCTTTGATTTGCAAGAAAGAAAAGATGAACAAGATAGAAAATAGAAGAACAACTAGAAAAGATAAGAACAATGTATTTGTGGGTTTTTGAATATAGAATGGAAAACATAAACACAAGAAGATAATTGAATCAACACCTATTCAATGAATTGCAAGATGATGAAACAATATAGATAAATGGATAGATAGCGATTCAACACCTATTCAATGAATTGTAAGGTGATGAATCAAAGATACATAAATGGACAACACCTATTCACGAATTGCAAGGTGTTAATCCTCTCTTTGGGATTCACGAATTGCACCCAAAAGAGCCCAAGTGCTAAGCATCGAAGTGTTCTTCAAGAACACACCAAACCGTTCCACAAAGGAAAAATGCCAAATGACTAAGGATTCAAAAGATACTAAACTACGAGGCTAAGGGTCCTATTTATAGAGTTTACAAAGTGGAAACCCTAGTTGGTCCCTTGAAATATAAATAAATAAATTAAATAAAGATAATAAGATAACAAGGCCTTGGCTGGCCCGTGGCATGGGCCATGGTCATGACTGACATCGCTAGCATGCTTGCTGGCAAGTGGCTGACATGGCCCAAGCATGGGCTGGGCGTTGGCATGCTTGATGGCATGTGGCTGGCATGGCCTAAGCATGGGCTAGGCGCTGACATGGCTGGCATGGCTAGCAGGGCTTGCTGATGGCATGGCTGCATGGCTGGCAGGGCTTGCTGATGGCATGGCTGTGCACGCAGGGCGTGCGCGTGCTGATGGCCAGGCCATGTGCTGTTGGTGCTGTTCTGGCATGGCGCAGGCAGGGACGTGCGGCACAAGGGCGCAGGCATGGACGTGCGGCGCATGGGCACAGGCATGGGCCTACGGTGCATGGTTGTGTGGCACAAGGGCTTGCGCAGGGGCGCAAGCATGGGCGTGTGGCACATGGGCGTGTGGCACATGGGCTTGCGCAGGGGCACAAGCATGGGCCTACGGCGCATGGGCGTGCCGCACAAGGGCTTGCACAGGGGCCCAAGCATGGGCATGTGCGGGGCCACGCGGTGCAGGGGTGCACGCATGGGCGTGGGGCGCGGGGGCACTTGGATGGGTGCACGCATGGGCGTGCTCAGGGCCATGCGGCGTTGGGGCACACGCATGGGTGCATGCATAGGCATGCGGTGCTGAGGTGCACGCATGGGCGCACGCATGGGCATGCGGTGCTTAGGCGCACGCATGGGCGCACGCAGGGACGGGCGCATGGGCACGCGCAGGGCCATGCGACGTTGGGGCGCACGCATGGGCGCATGCAGGGGCATGCGGGGTTGAGGCGTGCGCTGGAGCGCATGAGTGAGCATGCGGCGCAAGGGCACACGCATGGGTGTGCGGCGCAGGGCCGCGCGCTGGGGCGCGTTGCACATGGGCGTGCGCTGGCCCGCGCGCATGGATGTGCAGCGCAGGGCCGCGTGCTGGGGCACACGCAGGGGCATGTGCATAGGCGTGCGCATGCGGGCCCGTGCGCTGGGCTGCGCACGATCAATAGCCGCACCATGGGCTGTCAAGGGCATGTCATGGCTGGGGCCATGGCATGCCTGCTGCATGGCTGTGGTGCTGATCTG
>QEOT01002644.1:195241-206874 GCA_003123785.1 Pterocarya stenoptera
AATAACATTAAATGAACAATAAATATTGTAAGATCTATTTTATGGGTCTATAACTCTCCCACTTAAAGGACTCTCAAGTTCAGGCAAGAACTTGAGGGATCTTTTTTCCATAAATGGATCTAAAATTGTTCTCAATTCAATGTAATGTATAAGGAAAGTAGGAGATCAATAAATGGGTGAAAGGATAAGTCGACAGAGGGGTTTTTAATAATATATATAGCTAATTAAGTTAATATATATAGCTAATTGATGGGTCATTCAATAATATATTTGTATGTGGTAATATATTTTATTTCTGAGCACATTAGTTTTTTCTTTTGTCCACAGAAGCAGATAAGCATGATGATTATTTCATCAAAATCCACTGTAAGTAGAACTACCTTGCATGCAACTTAATTACATATTATACATGATATATAATAAGTACTGAATTATCAAATTAAGTTAAAACTCACAGAAATCATTTAGATGATCAGATTATTTGGCGAAAGCAGTATTGGCAATCCTAATCGCGATCGGCATACTAGTGTTCATTATTGTGGTGATAAAAAATGTGACTGAGAAGAAGCCTTTCAAACCAGCAAAATCACAAGTAATCACGGCGTGGTCTGGCCTCTATAGATTCTCCAAGGCTGAGATTGAGTACGCCATGGATTTTGATGATCATCATGGAGAAGTGTTCCTCGGGCGGGGAAGCGCTGGCAATGTTTACAAAGGCATTCTGCCCAGTGGACAAGAAGTCGCCATCAAGCACATAACTAAAAGCAACGACTACGATTCTTTTAAAAAGGAAGTCGAAGTTCTTTCCAGGATTCGGCATCAAAACCTAGTTTCCCTCGTCGGTTTCTGCGTCGAAGATGGAGAGCAATATCTTGTCTATGAATTTTGTCCAGGGGGCAATCTGGCTCAACATCTCTTGCGTGCGTATAAATTCCCTCTCAACTCTTATCTCTTTTTACTTGGTTATAATTTTATAAAGGGTAATTTCAAGATGTTTTGGGGAGGATCTATCATGTGTTCCGCCCCAACAACAATCTAGCTAGAGGTGAAGCAAGAACAATAATTAGCGTTGTCTTTGTTTGGTTTTCAGGAAAAGACACTGTTTTGACATGGGAAATAAGAGTAAAGATTTTAAGAGATTGTGCCCTTGCACTGAAGTATCTCCACCATTATATAGATGGCTGCATTGTTCACAGAGATATTAAGGTAATAAATATACAGTACTATGGGGTCTATTGGCAATTAATTGCTTCTTGTTTTCTTTCATGCATGGTACAACACATGATTTAGTAATTAATTTGAAAGTTAATGTTGTGTGTTGGCTTCTTAATTAGCTTACAAATATCCTTTTAACTGAGAAAATGGAACCCAAGCTATCCGGTTTCTGTTTAGCCAAAATGTTGGGTATCGAAGAGACAAAGGTCTTCACCGACGTGAGAGGAACTATAGGCTATATGGATCCAGAATACATGAGCACTGCCAAGCTTACCTGTGCCAGTGACATTTATAGTTTGGGCATTGTTGCTCTCCAACTTCTTTCGGGACAGAAAGCAGTCGAATTAGATCTTGATACCAGAGCTCAGCTGACAAGAAAGGTACAGTCAGTACTACTTAAACCTGTTTTAATCGATGCAATTTTATGGTGTATAAATCTCACATATTTTTTTTAAAAATCTGTATTTTTTTTTTTTTTTTATGTGGGTTTCAAATTTATCAATATGTTTTGCAAGTTGTGTGCGAGATTTTCACACCCCCTAAGATTGTATAAATCGTTACGGATTTCTTTT
Organism: Pterocarya stenoptera; assembly: GCA_003123785.1. Classification (NCBI taxonomy): domain Eukaryota; kingdom Viridiplantae; phylum Streptophyta; class Magnoliopsida; order Fagales; family Juglandaceae; genus Pterocarya; species Pterocarya stenoptera. The sequence continues at coordinate 197,029 of QEOT01002644.1, forward strand.
TTCCATTTTTTAAACAAAAGTTCATATGATAATTAGTTAAGATTTACATTGTGAAAAACACAAAAACTATAAATTTCTTTTAAGGAATAAAAAAGCACATGATCCGACGAATTTGTCGAAAACATGATATCTTTACTGAGACATGAATCGCATCTCAAAGAACTTTTTGAGAAAGCATTGGAAACAACTTACCCAAAATAGTCATTATCTGTGTTGTGTTTAGGTTTATTGGGTACGGAGAGAATTCGGTACGTAGTTAGTCTAATCAATAAATTTGATTATGCAGGCAAAGGACGTGATTATGGGAAACCGTCCAGTCTCAGATTTTGAAGATCAAACGCTAAAAGGAAATTTTAACGAGGCGGACTTCCAATCAATCTTGCAAGTAGCGGTCCTCTGCGTTTCCAACACAAGCCTCGGTCGCCCGAACATTGGCGTTCTTTTCGATGAGATGGACAAGATCTGGAAGCACATTGTTAAGGTTTGGTTCTTCGATCGACCGATACTACTTTGTATAAATTATTGTAGATTCAATTTGGATATACAAACTTATCTCATCACGTCTCATCTTATCATTATAATTTTTTTAAATTTTTATACAAAATATGATAAATAACTCAATCTTTTCAAATTCTAAAATAACAATGATATTAAAAATTATATTATAATAATACTTTTTTTAATTTTTAACAAAACATTTCATCTCATCTCATCTGAATTGCAAAACTAAATGAGTTCTAAATATTGTTTTGTTTCTCCAAATAACGTGGTATTTTTTTTTTTTTACATCTATTTTCTACTTTTTCTTTGAACAAAAGGCAAAGCAAGGGATGATCAGCTCGTCAATGTCGGTGTCTTGATCCTTGGAGATGATTTCCGTTTGACATGCAAAACTTGTCGTTATCCTTATACTACTTAAGGAGGACTTTATGATGTACATATTTTCTTTCTTCATTTGGGTCTCTTATGATCCGGCCAATCCTTATATATAGTCATGAATGATATTGGTCATGATGTCATCTGCCTCCAGCTTCCACCAAATATCACTAGCATCAATTCGTGTAGAATAAGTACGTTAGCTATCAAAGAAGATCGAGATAATCTATTTTGGTATTTAAAGGTCCAAATAACTATGTTATAGTTTAGAATAATGATTAAAAAATTACTCTTATGGTTTGAATTTAAAGTTTCATATAGACACACCTACTACTTTAGATGGGGTTGTAAAAAAGGCTATAAATACTACTTTTTGCTAGGAGGGAATGTGGTCGGAAAATATATATGATTAGTGAGAAAAGGTTTTTTCTTAGTAAATTGTTCCGTAGGAGACTCGTAACTTAAAATTGGTGACATTAAGCCTTTTTCTACTAAAGTGCAAACTCATGGAAAATACTCATTTTTCCCCACCACATCACCTGCAGAGAAAGGCCGTGGATTTCATGGGAAATGAGCCACGAAATCAGAAGCTGATTGGTGAGAAATGCAACATGCCCCAACTCTTTAGAAATTTTTGTTACAATAATGTAAAATAACGTTCAAATAGTTTCAAACTTCACAAATTTTGTTTAATGATATTACATTCAAACGTTTATAATGATTAAATTAACGTGTGAACATTAATTATATTGATAATACATTAGAGCATTGGTGTTTACTTTCTTGAGATTAATTCATATTGTGTCAGCATAAAACTTATAATTAACATTCAAACTTAATTTGAACTTAACAGAGATATAATTTGAACTTATATCATATGATATTAAGTTCGAACGTTAATAGTAATACATGCAAACTTATTGATCAACAACTTCAGCCAAAAAAAAAAAAAAAAGTATGGAAATGGGATAGAAAATGTCATAAAAAGTAATGTTCGAATGTTTTATTAATTAGATGGCTTGAACGTTTGAAAAATTATTTTCTTAGTTTTTGAAACTATTTCTAGCTAGGAATTAATTAACGACTATCACAAAAAACTACCTTAATTCAGTGGTTGTTTTTCTTTTCCATCGCAAATTTTAAAATCCTCACAAAAAATCTAAATTTTTGTAACGTATATATATACATTATATAATATAATGTATATATATATTGTTGAAGTCCATGCCCCAGCCACATGCCTTGTCGGTGCTTTCGGTGCTTTTGTCTCATGGGGCATGCCTTTTGTTTGTGCTTTCGGCATAGACCTTAATTTGCAGTAGAATAAGCCTTTTCTTGGTATAGCACACAAAACCTCTCCTATAAATAGGAGAGGCCTTCTGAAGAGAAAACACAGAGGAGAGCAAGAAGTACATTTGTAGCATTTTGTAAGTGTGAGGAAATAGAGAGGAGCCATTTGAGAGATAGAGATGTTGTTTGTTGAGTGTTTGTAATTTTTATACAAACATATCATAATCAGTTGTTTCCGCTCCAGTAGACGTAGGTAAATTGACGAACCACTTAAATATTGTCTCTATTTTGTGTGGTGTGTGTTTTCTGGATGGTTCTGGCACAACAATTGGTATCAGAGTTCTGGTTCTTGCTACTCAGAAAATTCAAGTTGATCGAAATCAACTTTTGATCACACCAGGAGGTTCGTCTCGACAAGATGAAGACGTTGGCGCAAACGACATCGCAAACCGACACTGAAGGAGCCCACAACCGCCCCGCCTGCTGCTCCTGTTTGATCTGGACTGTTCAAAATTGCAAATATATTTTGGTCTTGATCTGAGCCATCCGGGGTCCAATTTCGACGATCCAATAGTGCTTTTCAACTATTTGGATCATTCCAGAATCATCCGTAAAGTCAAAATTTTAAAATTCATTTTCAAAAAGTAGTAATATTCCAAATGGGATATGGAGGAGAAAATGCAAGAGATAGGAGCTTTGGAAATGCTAGCAGCTCTGGATGTAGGTCTATGGTATCAAATGCCAAATTCAAAGTTGAAAAGTTTAATGGAACTAATAACTTTCGAATGTGGCAATGTGAAGTCATGACGGATAGAGATTGGGACAAGTTTACTCGACAAGCTTGTGGTACAATCCGTTTGTGTCTTACCAAAGATTAGAAGTATTTTTTCATGAGAGACAAAAATAAGTGAACTTTGGCGAAAATTGGAAGAAAAATACTTGACAAAGAGCTTTGAGAGCCGCCTGTACTTGAAGAAGAAGCTATTCAAATTCCACTTTTGAGAGGGTATTTCTATGTCTAAACACCTCAATAGTTACAATAAGATACTTGCTGACTTGTAAAACTTGGATGTTGAAATCCAAGATCAAGATAAGGCTTTACTTTTGTTAAATTCCTTGCCTAATACATATGAGCATTTGATTACCACACTTTTGTATGGGAATGAAAAGATTAGTTTGAGCAATGTATCTAGTGTTTTGATAAATAATGAGTATCCTAGAAAAGATAAGGAGGTACAACAAGATACATAAAGTGAAGTTTTTACAGCAAGAGAGGGATACCAATCAAAGTATCCAGGAAAGAAGAAGGATTCTCAATCGAGAAGACGGGCCACATCACGTTGTTCATCAGTCAGCAGAAGACTCGCCAAAGATGAGTGTGTCTTTTGTCACAAGAAAGGACACTGGAAAAAGGATTATCTCAAACTATAGGGACAACAGAAGAACCAACCTTCCACAGCCAATGTCGCCAACAAATATGAAGATCCAAATCTTGCCTTGACAAGTTCAACATTCATTTGTCATTCTGGTAAGTGGATTATGGATTCCGGGCGTACCTATCACATGTGTCTCAATCGGGATTTGTTTACTGACTTTACAAAGATTGATGGTGGAGCAGTACTTATGGGCAACGACAATGCCTCTAAGACTCAGGGAATAGGTAGCATCTGGCTGAAGCTACATGATGGAATCGTCAGGACTTTGACAGAAGCTCGATATGTTCCGGACTTGCAAAATAATCTTATCTCACTTGGGACTCTAGATTTAAAGGGATTCAGAATCACCGTAGAAGATGAAATTCTCAAAGTGGTAATGGGAATTCAGGTGGCTATGAAGAGCTTAAGGTGAGGAAATCTATAATTCTTGTAAGGAAGTACTGTAAGTGGAAGAGATTCCATAGTCTGTGAGCGGCTAGATGAGACTGATGCTGACACCACCAGGCTTTGGCATATGCTTATGGGACATGTCGGAGAAAAAGTCTTGCAGACACTTGTGTATTGAGGAAGTAGACGCGGATCAAGTTCGGAATCGTAGTCCATCGTATACAGGGGATACTTGACTATGTGCACTCCGATGTTTGAGGACCTATCAAAAATGCATCTTTGGGAGGTAAGCACTGGTTTGTAACATTTGTTGATGATTATTCTCGTCGTGTGTGGGTGTTACACGATGAAGCATAAAGATGAAGTGTTGAAGATCTTCCTTGATTGGAAGAAGATGATCGAGACTCAAACCGGCAGGAAAATCAAGCGGCTCGGATAAGATATTGGAAGTGAGTATACTCTGGATCCCTTCATGGAAGTATGTTGGAAATAGAGAATTGACAGACACTTCATTCTATGAGGAACACTGCAACAAAATAGTGTGGCAGAACGGATGAATCGTACTTTACTGGAGAAAGTACGGTATATGTTACTGGATGCTAGATTTAGTAAACAATGTTGGGCGGAAGTTGTGACGTATGCTTGCCACCTCATCAATTGATTACCTGTAGTTGCCAATGGCGGGAAGACACCCATTGAAATGTAGAAAGGTACTCATGCTACTGATTATGACTCCTTACATATTTTTGGATGCCCTGCTTACTATCATGCACAAGAAAGTAAGCTTGATCTTAGAGCCAAGAAATCAAAATTCTTAAGGTGATAGTCCAGTCACAGTATCTCCAAGCCAACTTGAATCAATTGCAACAAACAAGCTGAGAGAGAGACACGTGTACCAGCACGTTATGCAGACTATGTGACGTATGCACTTCCAACTGAAGAAGATCAAATTCCAACCACTTACAAAGAAACCATACAGTCTAGTGAACAGGCTGAATGGAAAAAAGCAATGAGCTAGGAGATGCAATCTCTTCATAAGAAACAAACATAGGAGATTGTGCCACTTCCAAAAGGAAAGAAGTCAATTGGTTGTAAGTGAATTTTCAATCAGAAAGATGATCAAGCTTCTAAAAGTGGAATGCGATTCAAAACTAGATTGGTAGCCAAGGGCTACACTTAAACAGATGGAATTAACTATAGTGAAGTATTCTCTCTTGTTGTGAAATATTCATCCATTTGGATATTGCTAGCTTTGGTTGTACAATATGATCTTGGGTTAGCTCAGCTTGACGTGAAGACAACTTTCTTACATGGTGATCTGGAGGAGAAGATTTATATGTCTCAACCAGAAGGTTTTAAAAAAGCTGGAAAAGAAAAATGGGTTTGCAATTTAAAGAAATCTCTCTACAGTTTAAAGCAGTCACCTCGACAATGGTACAAACGTTTCGACCGCTTCATGATTGACATGAAATACACTTGTTGCCAACATGATCACTGTGTGTATTTCAAATAACTTGCAGATGGATCTTTCATATATTTGCTTTTTATATGTAGATGATATGCTGATTGCATGTAAAAGCAAGGTGAAAATAAATCAATTGAAAGCTCAGTTGAGTCAAGAGTTTGAAATGAAAGATCTAGGAGAAGCACGAAGAATATTGGGATGGAGATTAACAGAGATAGGGTGAAAGGCACAGTTCACCTTACTCAGAAGCAGTATCTAAAGAGAGTACTACAACGCTTCAACATGGACTCGAAGACGAAGCCAATAAGTACTCCAATGTCCCCATATTTCAAGCTCAGTACATTACAGTTTCCTAAAAGTGATGAAGAATGAGACTATATGAAAAATGTCTCGTATGCAAGTGTTGTGGGAAACCTAATGTATGCTATGGTGTGTACATAACCTGATATCTCCCAGGCCGTCAATTTAGTCAGCCGATATATGCATAATCCTAGAAAGACACACTGGCATGCGGCTAAATGGATTTTGTTGTACATTCTAGGGACCACATATCTTGGTTTGAAGTTCAAGAAGAGTGAAGATAGTCTAGTAACTGGATATGTTGACTCAAACTATGCAGGTGATCTTGACAAGCGCCGATCGACAACTAGATATGTGTTCACTATGGCTGGAGGACCAGTCAGTTGGCAATCTATTTTGCAGTCTACAATTGCACTATCATCCACAGAGGCTGAATACATGGCTGTGACAGAATCCGTAAAAGAAGTCATTTGGTTACAGAGACTGGTAAAAGATTTGGGCATTAAACAACAAGAGGTTATCATTTACCGTGACAGTCAGAGTGCAGTTTATCTAGCTGAGAATCAAGTATATCATTCTCGAACAAAGTATATAGATGTCTATTTTCACTTCATACATGAAATATTAGAAGAAGGAGACATTCTACTTCAGAAGATTGGCACTGGAGACAATCCAACAAATATGTTGACGAAAGTCATCACATGGATCAAGTTCCAACACTGACTTAATCAATATCTCACATTGCTGAGGGTGCATCTTGCATATGCACGGAAGCGCATGGCAAAGGTTTTGCAGAGAGACCTTTTTGAACACTATCTGGATGCTTCCATAATCACCAATGGTCTTATACGAGCATTCTCAATTGGAGCATGGTCACATCCTTTCAAGAGGATGGAAAGGATTTCGGGTACATTGGCGCCTTAGGGCGCATTTGATAAGCGGAAATCTCTCATGGCAAAAACAACGAGCATTTCGATGAGGGGGTGCAATTATTTGAAGAAAGCATCCTAATATGGCATGGAAGGGGTGATTGTTGGAGTCCCTGCCCCAGCCACATGCCTTGTCAATGCTTTCGGTGCTTTTGTCTTATGGGGCATGCCTTTTGTCTGTGCTTTCGGCGCACACCTTAATTTATGATAGAATATGCTTTCGGTGCCATGTGCACTGAAAGTCTTTCCTTGGTACAACACACAAAACCTATCCTATATATAGGAGAGGCCTTCTAAAGAGAAAACACAAAGCAGAGCAAGAAGTGCATTTATAGCCTTTTGTGTGTGTGTGAGGAAATAGAGAGAAGAGCCATTTGAGAGATAGAAAAGTTGTTTGTTGAGTGTTTGTAATATTTGTACAAACATATCATAATCGGTTGTTTTCGCTCCAGTGGACGTAGGCAAATTGCCGAACCACTTAAATATTGTCTCTATCTTGTGTGGTGTGTTTTCTGGATGGTTCTGGCACAACATAGATATATATATATTATATATAGAATCTCCAACAAACCCACAGAACCGTAGTGAAAATTTTGTAGAAGTCAAATTACCAATCTCTAAGTATTTAAATATATGTCATGATCAGCCACATGATTCTTCTCAATATAGAAGACATAATTTCTTACATGATTTCATAGAAACATCTCTGGAAGTTTTCTCTAAACAAAAAAATCTAAAAAATATAAAGTTGCATGGTTTAAATAAATTAATAAATAAAATTATTACATATGGTAGGATAATTGTCATGTATTCAATGTTAATTATTTGGCAATAATAAAGAGATGAGGATGCCACGTACATATATAATTAATTGATCATTAAGGAATTAATAATATTCTAATAACATATATAATATCCCGACGTACGGTAACATCAAGGGCTTAGTGCTGGCTGTAAGCACGGGTCCTGCTAGCTAGGAAGCAAAGTACATACGGCATTTTGGTCGTTAGGTTCGAAGAAAAGATGATCTATATATAACTAGAAAAGTTTTGGTTTCTCGTGGCCCCTTCTCCTACGTTACAAAAAAACTCACTACTTTTCCTTTCTGCTACTGTTAAGTGATTAGCTAGCTAGGTTTGGTTTGGGCACTATGAAGTCGATCCATTCGGCTTTAAAGCTTACCTTCTTCTCTATTACTTCCATTTTCATCAACACACAGCTTGCAATTGTTTCAACTACACCAAATCCATCTGCAGGTGCATTTACTCTCTCTCTCTATACCAAATATTGTTTCTTTCAATCATAAATATACAGATGTAGAAGTCTACAATTAATACTAGAATAATGATGTTCTTACACATTCTCTACTACTGTTTTACTATCAAGTTTTTTTTTTTTTTTTTTTGCTCTTTTTTCTATTTGAAACTGGATTAAAAATCTCAGAACATAATCTGCTTCTTGCATAGTCTAAAAAATGACTTTCTTGTGCTTTTTGAGTTAATATTTATAAAATTGAATTTATTTTTAGTTAAATTACATGATTAAGTTGAATGATTGAATTTATTTTCTTCTAGATTATTATTCAAGAAGATGATTTCTTGATATTTTCAATTCAGATTCAAAGAAAAAAAGAAAAAAAAATAATTGAGTAGCAAAATAGTAGCGAAGAAAATGTGAGGATAGAATTACCTTTATACTATACAATCACGAGAGATTGCATGCGTGTATTAATGAATATGGTTTCACCTTTGATCTGCGCATGCATGCAGCTGACTGCAGTCTGTTTAATTCCACTGATCCTCGATTCAACCAAGACCCTATTAATTATGAATATCCATGGCATGGCATCCATGGAAAAATAGACAACTGGAACAATTTCCCCAAAACTCTGTGCTGTCGGAATCGCCTAGAAATCTGGTCTCAATCCATGGCCCTTTACGCGCGTAGAAGACAGGGCAACCTCCTTGCTTCCGAAGATTTGTTGGAAACCTGCTTTCACCCCATTGAATACAGGTTAACACAGGACCTGTATATGGGGGTGTTAAACATTTCTTGCGGCATTGAAGACATTTTCTATGGCAGCAGCCAGTGCTCCAAACTATCTCTGGCCACCGTTAAGGAAGAGGAGTCTTACCGGATTGCATTGGGAAAGTGCTCTAGTGCTAGTTTTGTGTCTGGTACTACATTTAAAGAGGCTTGTGCAACTTGCACGAGTGCAATATTAGGCCTGAGGGAAACTTTATTAAATCGTTCTGAAGTAGAGGACAAGAAAAACAGCACAGAAAGAAGTATATGTGCCGTAGCTGCTGTTATTTCTGTTGCAGCCGGGCAATCGGGTGAAATTGGTGGCTTGGCGATGATAGACAGCTTTTATCGATGTTTGCCTTCTTTAGATCACGTTGGTAAGACCGTCACAATTACATACTATGTTTGCTAGACTTTTCCCTTTTACATCCATCATTTTTCTTTCTACGGTATAATTAATGTCATATATATATATTTATATAAAATATATATTAGGGACCCTTATAATTAAGCTATGCATATTGACTTTTAAATACTCCAATTTATCCTATAATGGATGGCCGTTAGAGTTACTTCCCAATAAGATTAATGACTATAGGGTTGGAATCAAGGTTCGTTTAAATTCGAATTTGAAGATCTTAAGAGAGTGATAGAAATAAAAAGTGAATCCTATATATATATNTTGTAAGATCTATTTTATGGGTCTATAACTCTCCCACTTAATTAAAAGACTCTCAAGTTCACGCAAGAACTCGATCGTGGGATCTTTTTTCCATAAATGGATCTAAATTTGTTCTCAATTCAATGTAATGTATATGGAGAGTAGGAGATCAAGAATAAATGGGTGAAGGATAAGTCGACAGAGGGGTTTTAAATTTTACCCATAAGTGTTATATTTTGTTCATGGTGACTAAGTTTAGTTGCTATATATATATACATTTATATATATACATACATATATATTTATATATATGCGCAGAAATAACTATAAATATTAAATGATCAAACTATGTACTTTATATAACTAATTAAGTTAATATAGCAAATTGATGGGTCATTCAATAATATTATAAGGTTTATATATATTATTTGTATGTGGTAACATATTTTATTTCTGAGCACATTAGTTTTTTTTTTT
>QEOT01002644.1:210508-242061 GCA_003123785.1 Pterocarya stenoptera
TGCCAGGAGCAGATGTGGTCCGAAAAGATATATGATTAGTTGAAAAGGCTTTTTCTCGCCTTCTTCTCAATAAGCACCAACTCGTGAAAAATTTACCCCCCCCCCAAAACCCAACACCACATCACCTCACCACAAGAGATTTGATTTTTTGAGACAAAACTGTCTCAAAAAATTTCAATTTCATCTTAAAATAGTTTTGGAGATGAAACGTTATCGTCTCTATTGTGTCTCTAAAAGACCAGCTCAAAAGATTTTTGAAGACGAAAAAAGAATTTCATCTCCAAAAATATTTTTGGGGACGAAATTGGACAGAACCAGCTGTTTGAACGAGTATTTTTTTAAAGACAAAATTTTTTTGTCTAAAAAATACATTCGAATGGAGAAATATAGGTTTGAACCAACACGTTCCGTTCGAATGTAAAAAATATTCATTCGAACAAATGACCATATTTGATTCTGTTTGAACGGATGGAGTGTTCGAATGAATTTTATGCGTTCAAACCAATAAATTTATAAAATGACTTGTGGCTGAACATAAATTAAGTCCGTTCAAACCGATTGTTTATTTTTGAAATTCATTCTGTTCAAACGGGATTTTGGAAATTAATGTTGTTCGAACATAGATTTTATTGTTCGAACGGACGTATAGACTATATTTCACGATAGTCGTTTGAATGCATTATTTTGTGTTTGAATGGGTCTGTTTTTGTTCGAATAGATTTAATAAAAGTATTTGTTGTTCGAATGGTATTAATCATACAATACATAATTTAATTAAAAACAGAATACTAATATTACAGAAATTATAATTCAAACATCACAATTGTTCAAATGTTTTGGAACATCATAATAGAAAGACAATTAAAGAAAAAAATGAATTTTAAGATTGTGGTGATGGCATAGAGTTTTCGGACATAATTAACTATAACTGTTCAAGCATAGCTTTTTGTATCTCCGTCCCCAATTTCCTCTGCATGTTCTCTTCTGATCTTGCCTCAAGATCCGCTACTTGATCTAATGGGGTTAGTAACTCTTTTTTCTTGGACCTCAATCATTTTATCTCAAGTGTTGCTTCTTCCAATTTCTTAGTTTTGCCTTCATTTAATCTAGCTCGAGAAGAGGATGATGATGTGAGGATGGCTTCATGCAACGTCCTAAGCCCTTCAAATATCCAGAACATGATTCAAGAACTTCAAAAAAGATCTGAGCATCTTTGACAGATGATCCATCAGATGGATCTGCAGCTGTTTCTTTAAGAGATCATCTTGTCCTACAAAAATAAAAACATTAAAGTTAGTATAAGTAACAAAAATATTATTAGACAATAGAATTAAAGAAATTTAAACTTACATAATTTGCCTCTGCTTTAGGACTGCTTCAAACACCATCACGATTTTTATATGCTTTAGCATACAATTGGGATAGATCATAGTAAGCAGGACTTTCTTTTTTTTGTAAAAGGAAAATCTATATTAGAATTTAAATCAGAAAAGTGTATTATATGTTAATATTTAACGAGGACTAGAATAACTTACCATTTTGTTAGATAAACGATAAAAGGATCGAGAACTTGCATGATGGTATATCGTTAAATTTCATCTATTTGCTTTGTTTACAGTACTCTGTTGCTAAAAAAACATATTATGTCCATATGTTTAATACATCTATCATATACTATTAAAAAAATATAGCAAAGAAATTACATGATAAGTAGAATTTTCAAATATATCACAAACTTTCTCTCATTCGTTTAGTGACATTGCTTGGAAAGGATTTTGACGCGTCTCTACTGTAGTACTGAACTTCTTATAGTGTACATGGCATTAACCTTTGTACCTCCAGATGCATTCGACATCAGTTTCTTAACCGTTAATCGATCCTCTAGTCGGCCAAAATTAAGCTCAAACTCATCTTTTTAAAAATTATAAACAATTAGTATAAATACAAAGTAATTTTAAATTAACATGTTATATAATTAGTTGTTTGGAATGTAGCTTATTAACTAGCAACGATTTTTGATGTGGTCTTTCATGTATTGGGGAACTTTAGATGAGGAGGATGTAGTAATCAATGCATACGTGTGAGTAAACAAACCAACAAAAGAAGCAAGCCACGCTGTTGAATCTCCGGAACCACGGTGTGATCATCAGGAATATCAACTTTAATTTTACCTATTTTCCTTACTTTCTCTATACAGACACCCCTTGTAGTGCCTCGACCTTGACGCTGGCTTACAACAGCTATATATATACAGTAATTAAGCATATATTTGAATTAAATTATTTTTATTTCATAATATATTACTTAAATCGAGCATAAAATGTAGTATTTAATTTGATATACTATACCTTATTCTGGATCTGGTGATGTTAGCCCACTATCGATGGCAGGTGAACCACATGAGGAGTCGATAATGGATGTGGATGGCACACGTGTTGCTTTGCATTTGGGAGGCATATCTGTTGGAAATTGTAATAAATTATATGTCGAATAAATATTACGGATATTTATAAGAATGATACTTACAAAAAATTTGTTTGAAACTCATTCACTATCGGTTTTGCTGGACTAGTCGCCCTCATCCTCACTAGATACTTCAAGTGATTCATCTTTTTCCGACATTTCACCCTCAATAACTTCGGGTTGAACATTTTCTCTACATAATAGGACCATGTCATATTGGCTTAGATCAACAAATAGATTGATGCCTGATTCGTTTTCTTGATATACTTCTTCATTTGCTAGACTATCATCTTCTTCATGTGGTTCATCTACCACTGGAATGTAATCATATACATTTCTTGGTACAACTTNCACCAATTACATTTAAACAATTAGACCATATATCCCCTCATGCATTTTAATGCTATGATATCTTCCACAATTCCGTAGAAGTCAATGTTATCATTCATATGGCTTCTTTCGACAACAATCCTACAATTTTGAGTTCTCCTATATGATTCTCTGTCAGCTGTGCAAAATTTATATCCAAGCACCAAACATCCTGAGTATTGGATGGCCGCCTAGACGGACCATGTGCCAGAGCATACAATTCTAGTGAGATTTCTTTATGAATTGTCACCATATTTCAATACAACCTACATCAATAAATATTATAATAGCTATATCAGTTTTAGATGGAAATATGTGGAGTTTAGTGGTATGTAGTTCATATTATAAGATAAGGCTTTACAGTAATACCGTATGTTCAAACCATGAGGCAAATTCATCTTCGTGCATCTTTTCAACGTTAATTACACCATTCATACAAAGTAGTTGTATATGTTCGCTACGCATATTTATGTGAACTATTAATTTTTATCAACTTGTACTATAGTATTATACATGAACTTAAAGATAGTATTGATTTAGAGGATCATCACTAAGCTCAAGTAGTGGTCAATTCCTGTGCAGTTATTCAAGACATACTATCAAGCTCTTTCAAACTCTAGCCCACATACGTCATAGCCCCCTGGTGCACCTATGGGATGTACAGTTTGGGAAAACACGGTAAATGTCGATGAGACTTCCATTTTTCCACCTTCATAATTTCGATCTAGTCTCATAAATCTAGTATCAACTCCACAAAAATACATTACACAAAAGGTATGCCATTATCAATATATGACTCTGCAGTCGAACCTTTTGACGAGCTTTATTCCTCACAGATCACTTAAGTTTTTTCAAAAATCGTTCATCAGGATACATCCATCTATACTGAACCGGGCTAGTGACTAAAGTCTCACGAAATAGGTGCACAGCCAAATGAACCATTACCTTGAAGAATGAAGGTAAGTACAAACTCTCTAATTTGCGCAATATCACTGCAATGTCAGCTTCCATTTTTAACAATACATCAACTTTTAATATTCTACTACAAATATTTCTAAAATATCTCCCTAATTCTATGAGAGCAATACGAACATATCGAATAAGCTTTCCATGCACACCAATCAGTAATAGGCGCTGTAGAAAGTCATGACAATTGTGACTTTTAAGATTAGTTATCTTCCAATCATGAGTTCGAACACATGTTGACATGTTTGAAGCATAGCCATTGGGTAACTTGATTGTCATAAGCCAATCACAGAATTTCTTTCTCTCATCATTTGAAAGAGTATACCACCCGATGGACATATAAGAAAATGACCCATTATATTACAAATGTAACTCTGGTCTTATCCTTAACTCATTTAAATCTTTACGAGAGTTAACTGTATCTTTTGTTTTCTCTTCTATTGACATCAGAGTGCCTAATATATTCTCACATATATTTTTCTCAATGTGCATAACATCTAGATTGTGGTGTAGTGTTAAGGTAGACTAGTATGGCAACTCAAAAAAAATATATTTTTTTTTGTCCAATATAATTCCGCTGCTTGTCGTTTTCTCTTTCAAACTCTTATATCTTTCCCAAATATGTTTTCTAAAACATCCCCAATTGAGCAATAATATTATTCCTAGACAACTTTGACGGTGATGACTTGTGCTCAACTCTTCCATCAAACATCACTCTATTTGAATACCATCTATGATCATCAGGTAAATATCAACGTTGTCCCATGAAATATAATTTCCTACCATTTGTTAACCACTGAAATTGTGTATCGTTATTGCAAATAGGACAAGCCATTTTACTTTTTGTGCTCCACCAAGACAGGTTTTCGTATGCTAGAAAATTATTTATTGTCCACATCACTGCAACATGCATCTTGAACTCCCACAACGAGGCTGCATCATACGTACTGATACCCTGACCCACAACTCTTTCAACTCTGCAATCAGTGGTTGCAGATATATGTCCAATTCATTCCTTAGTGACCTTGGCCCTGGTATCAGTAGAGTCATCATAAGATAAGGATCCTTCATGTACTTCCAAGGTGGCAAGTTATAGGGCATTAATATGACAGGTCAAGTACTATGAGAAGTGCTCATGTTGTCAAATAGATTATAACCATTTGTTGCTAAACCAAGACATTGCGAGGTTTTTCGGCAAACCATGGATGCTCACGTCAAATTTCTTCTATTGTAAGAAATCTGCAGGATGCGAAAGGAAGTTTTCATTGTGGATTCTTTCTATGTGATGCCAAGACATATATTTCATAGTCAACTGGGATATAAACAATCTTTGAAGTCTAGAAATCAATGAAAAATGTCTTAACACTTTTTGAGGTACATTACGCTTATCGGAGTCCATCTTAACTCATGACATACTGGATATAAATCAAATTTTGTATATTACTATCAGCAGAGAACACAATCAGTTTTACAAGTGTGGATGATATTATAATCAAATCTTAACCCTCGCTTCAATTGCTTCACTTTATAAAAATTACAGAGTACTTTTATCCTGAGGGAGAGCCTCTTTAAATAATTCTAGCAACATGTCGATGGCCTTGGTAGAAATATGACAAATAGACTTAATATGGAGCAACCTCACTATGAAAAACAACTTGCTTTAACGGGTGCACCCTCTCATACAATTCTCATTGTGCATCCTCCCACAGTCTTCCAAAGTTTCGATTCCCTCAAATGATTATACAGATGTTCCTTTTACATCCCTCATCCCAAATATTCCTACACTCAGATCGCTTAACATCTCAGTCATATTCTCTCCATTATCATCACTATCATTAGAAGCATCCACATTAATGTCGTCAATGTCGATGTCATTACCCTCCCCCATTTGATTGGACTGAATGCTAAATCTAACTCCTTTAGGAAATGATTCGCCATGCAAGACCCAAGGTGAGTATTTAGTATCGATTCCATTTACAAATAAATGATCCTCCACTATCACCAAATTATAAAACCAAGGTTTTTGCACTTCTTGCACGGACATGTTATAAATCCTCGACTGTCAACACTCATGCAAGCAAATTTTATAAAAAACTTCACTCCCTGTGCATATTCCTTATAGTTTCGTCCAAGTCTATCTTTTAATAGCATCCAACTCTTCTCCATTGTATTTCCATTACTCGTCGTCTGTCTATAAAAAAAACCTAATTCATGGGATAAACATTTACAAGAGTCTTTTAGCGAATACTACTTCTATTTGATAAGGTAGTTGGTCATATCCCATTTAAGAGACTAGCATCTATATCACATATGCATGGGTCGAACAACTTACGGACGGCATACCCGAAAAATGTAAGAAAACACTGAGCCAAAATTTTAATTGACTAACATAAAAGTTTAAACTGAATATATCTACCATATAGATGATAGAATCTCAAACTGTCTACTTTGGACAGTTCGAGAGTTGTGGCAAAACATTTTCTTAGGTCTAGGTTCAATTGTATATAAAAATAACTCTGAGATCCATCTAGCTCCTAACTAGTAAATCCCTAATAAATCAAGCCACTGGTAAACCAACTTCAATAACTATCATGTTCCAAATCACCAATAATTTATATAAGTATAAGTAGAAGTATTAATAATTTTTTAATCACTCTATAATTCATATCTTTCTTATTTTTTAAGGATTAATTATAATTTAAATTTACTTATTTTTTTAATTAAATCTTATAGTTTTTAACCCTATTATCATTTAAGTATTACATAAATCTTATGTTTCATATTTTTAAAGTATTAATTATAATTTAGATTTTCTGATTTTTTAATTATACCTTTTAGCTTTTAACCTCATTATCTTTTAAGTATTAATTATAATTTAAGTATTACATAAATCTTATGTTTCTTATTTTTAAAGTCTTAATTATAATTTAAATTTAATTATTTTTTAATTATACCTTATAGCTTTTAATAAATTATCTTTTAAGTATTCGTTCTAATTTAAGTATTAAAGTCCATCTTATGTTTCTTATTTTTTAATTATACCTTATAAATTTTAATAAATTATCTCCAAACCATTAAATTTGAGTTTAAGTATTGCAACATAGGAGCACAGCCGTTCGAATACTTCAAGATCTGTTCGAACATGATAACGCATTCGAATTGGAAATCATTGTGTTCGAACGGTTGCAACCTAGATTCCAGACACAAAACAGAGCTAAACACAATCTCAAAGAACACATTCATGGGATAAACACAAACTCATAAGATGCATATTTCACAAACATTGTACAAACACAAATATATTTTCATATTTGTTCAAAAACACAAATACATTTTCACATCCAAGCACAAATATATTTACATATTTCTCACATCCAAACACAAATATATTCGTCCAACATTAATCTTTTGTTCAAAAATAGAAGAGAAAATAACTAATTTGAGTTTAAGAGAACATAATTTTGAGTTTTTTAATTAAACAATCACATGAAAATAGAATATTAAAGTAAAAGAACTTACCAATTTGAAGAGAAAGAAAGAGTTGATGTCTCACGATCCCTTTCACGGTCTGATCTCTCATGGTCGCTCTCGCTCACGCTCTCTCAATTTGAAGAAACATTAAGTAGAAATGGCCAGCACGTTTGTGCTTCTGGATGTCTTATTTCTTATTTTCCCGTTCGAACATAATTTACTAACCGTTCAAACCCAAAAACAAGGAATTGAGAAACATTTCCCGCCTGATCAATTTAGTGCACATTCGTTCGAATGCCAATTATAGTTGTTCGAATGGATAATTGAAATTGTAATATGGCACAAATTGATCCCGCCACAACTTAGTAATGGCGCCAACATATTATATACTTTCAAACACTATAAATTTCCATTCAAACAGGTAATTAACCTGTTTGAACAGTAATAATAGGCAGTTCAAACGTGAGATATATATATATCTAATTTTATTACTATATATATAAAAGTATAGGTATATAGAACACTTAATATTTATGTGTTCAATATATATAAGTTAATAAGTATAATATAAGTTAAGAATATATATAAGTCTAAATATATGGTAGAAGATAAGGATATTGTAGTGTACAAGACTATATACTTATACAGTACACCCATATAAGTATTATAAGTATATTATATAAGAGTATATTATATAAGTATATTATATTTAAGTATATTATATGATATTAGCATAAGTGTATACTATATAAGTAGATATAGTTGTATATGTAACTATAATGTAAGTAAACAAATTATATATATAACTATATAAGTATGTTACATATATAGTAGTATATATATAACTATATATGCAAGTATAACTATATATATAAGTATAATCCCAGGTAATAAATAGCTACTATTAATAGCTTAATAATAATAATAGGAGGTATAACCAGCCATATGCATGAAAGCATGTAAAACAGATGGTACAACCGACCATATGCATGAGAAAGTAAATAAGATAGAAAAGATATACAAAATCAATTTCATTAAGGATATAATACTTGCAATGAAATTAATTCTCAGAAGAGTTGGAAGTAGAAAACATGAAGAAATGAAGGTTGCTTTACAAAATATAGATTTTTGGAGAAGACTAGAGAAATTTGGATGAGAGAAGAAGAGGCTTCAGATGAGAGTTTCTAAATGCCCTTTCTTATTTATAGACTCTTTTATATAGACACTAGAACAGTACATAATAGTAATTCTAATAATACATGAACAGTATCTACACTTGAAGGCGAGCAGTATATACAAAGTTATTTGTCATTTTTCTTGGATAATAATATTGAGCAGCGACAATAATCTAACATGAATTGTGTAGACAATGACCTGAGGTGAATAGTATAGATGAAGTATTTTGTTTTTATTCTTCTGAGGAGATAATATTTTTGACAACTTCCATATGTCATGTTGACTAATTAGGAAAGTAGTAATCTTCTGGAATCACATAATCTAAGGGGTCATAGTTTGCTAATTCCAGATCAAACGGATCTTGATAATCCATTAGATATACTGGATGGTAGGGTGAGTAGCCTTGAGAAGGAGAGGCCAAATTGCCTTGAGAAGGGGAGGCCTGTTGAGAAGAAGAGGCTTGTTGAACTAGTGATAGTGTGGATTGTTGCAATGGAGATAATCTGACTTGATTCTGTGCGTCCAGATTCTGTGCATCTTCTTCATCACTGTCTGAGACTTGTGACATTGCCTCAACTAATATTTTCAAGTCTTTTTTTGCTGGTAATGGATGCTAATTGTGCTTGAAATCTACTCTGCTAAACTAAGACTTCAGGGGCTTTGGTGATTTTAGAAAATATTTTTAGTACGTGATCATAATTGTATTTTTCTCACCATTTGGAAGAGGTCTGGCGGGCTAAAAACATGATGTTCTTGAGAGAGGGATGAGATTTGAGAACATATTCTCATTTCATAATCCAATTTAATTTTGTTTTGAGGAGGAAAAGAAGAAGTGGTGAACAATGGTTTAATGCTGGTGGACAATCATCATGTGAAGAAAAAATTCGAAAACTTTTCTGGAGAGGGAGAGAAAGGAGAAGAGGTTCGGGTCCATAATAGTCCCACCATAGTAAAAATCATTTTGGGTGTGTTCTGATTTCTTGTAATTTGTCAAAGTGTAGAAACCACGAATGGCGCAAATTTTTGTTTTGTTTCAAAAGCCTTTTTGTCTATGCCTGCTGATAATCATAATAATTATAATATGATGGATCATAAGGATGATAAAAATTTCTTGTTAAACAGGAATTTTTTTTCTCATTGTTCTAACGTGAGAACCTGTTTAATGGTAACTTTATGGAAGACAATAATTGGATATGCAAGTGGAGAATGTTGAGTTTGAAGGGAACAAGAGATCTCAGAGAGAATAATTGAATCGGTGTCTACTAATATGAATTCATAAAAATGTTTAGTTTTCTTAATATTTTCTAGGATATAATGCCAATCTGGAAAAAAAATGCATCAAATAATTTTTGGGGGTCAGACATGTGTTAAACTCGATAGGGAAGACTGAGCGCCAGTGAGATTTAATGGTAATAGGAGATGTAGAAGTTTGAGATAGTAATGGAGAATTAACAATTTAAGAAGGAGAAGAAGAATGAGAAACAGCTTTGGAGTATGTTGGTAATTTTGGAGAAGTTAATTGTGAAAATAGATTGTAAGAAGGTTTAATATTTTGTGGTAATGTTCCCAATACCGTATATGACTTTGGAGTTGTAGAAGGATAAGGTGAAGGATATGGATGAGATGGTGGCTGACTATAAGAGGATTTAGATTTGACTTTTGACTTTAAGGATGAAATGATTTTCCTTGTAAGAATCTAGAAAATAATAAAGAAAATTAAACTCTCCTTTAATATATTCAATATCAAAATAAAAAATACTTAATATAGCTTGCTATTTCGCAAATATCTGTTTAGCAGCTAGGTTTTTCACATTTTTAATCAAAACTTCCTTGGTTGACTAATAATCTATTTTAAGTAAAAACTTTTGATTTAAAGAAATCATCTTAAAACTTAGAAATACATAATAGCTAATTTCTTTTTTAATAGTACTATAATTTTTTGGGCAGAATTCCAACATCCTGAATAAAATCGAACAATTTATTTAGAATCGGTTGATAATTTTTGTTTCATAATTCCTCCATAACCAAGATCAGAGGCATCTGTTTCAACAATTTTTAAATTATGAGGTGATGGAAGTCCTAAACATAGTGATTTCTTAACACGAGACTTAATTTGTTTTATAATATTCGTATGTTTTTCTCTCTATGGAGATTGATTCTTTTTTAATCTTTTAAATAATGGTTTGCATAATGGCTTGAGAAATTGATAAAAATCTACAACATAGTTGAGACTTCCCAGAAATGTTTATAATTGTTGCTTATCTTTTATTTCATCCAAAAATTTATCAACAAATTCTATTGCTTTACTAATTGGTGTAATAGTTCCTTGATAAATATCATATCTAAAGAATCTAATTTTGTTTTGAAATAATTTTATTTTTTGTGATTAAACAACTAATCCATTTTGTGTAATAATTTGAACAAAAATATTTAAGTATTTCCAATGTTGTTCAATAGATGAATAAAATATTAATACTTCATCTATATAAACTATTGAAAAATGAGTAAAAGGGGTAAATATTTCGTTCATAATATTTTGAAATTCATTAGAGGTATTTTTTAATCCAAATGGTATAACATTCCATTCATAATGTCCAAATGGGACTGTAAATTTTATTTTATACCGGTCTTTTTCAGCAATTTGGATTTTCCAAAACCCACATTTCATGTCAAATTTTGAAAATACTATAGTATTATATAGACATGATAACAAATCTTTCTTATTGGGGATTGGACATCTAATCTATTGTAATACTTTATTTAACAGTTTATAATTGATAGCTAGCCGAATGACTTCTCTTTCTAATTCTGCTTGTCTTTTAACATAAAAGGTAGCACAACTCCATGGTGACATACTTTTCCTAATCAATAATTTTGTTAATAAATTATTAATTTCTATTTTACAGAATTCTAACAATTCATTGTTAATTTGGATTGGTCTAGCCTTAGTCGGAATATTCTTTTTAGAAAATTCTTTTTCAAAAGCTAATTCAACTATATGTTGTTTTCTATTCCAAAAAGCATTAGGCAAGTTAGTGTATACTTCTTTTTCAATTATAGTTTTAAAATTATCAATTTTTTGAATTAGTAACGGATCTTTTAATTGTTCTTCAATTCTTTTATATTTTAATTCTTGTTTTAAGAAACTTATCTGTTTTGCTTTTCTTTTAATCTTGTTTTTTGTTAACAAATTAATTTCTCTGGTTAATGAAACTTCTTTTAAGGAGTTAATTTCTTTTTATACAGGAGGAAATAAGAATTTAAATTGAATTCATTGTCTAAGTATTTTAATGAAAACTCCTTCTTCTGTTACAGAGAAAGTTAGGGTAAAGTAATGCAAGGAATGAATTTCCTAATATTACTTTGGACTTAATATTTTTTACTTTTGAAACAAATTCCATTATTGCAAATATGTGCATTAGATAATTTATAATTTATATTTAATTTTGTTCCATTAGCTTGGGACAATGTCTCTTCTATTTTTTCAAAATATTTAGAAGGTATTAATCTTTCTTGTATATAATTTAAATCTGTTCCTATACTAATAGGGCAATTGTAGTAAAAGAAAATTCTTGATTAATAGAGCTTGTTACTTTAGTATACCATTTCTGAAAATTTATCCTATCAAAGATATTAACGAAGTTGTTTGTTTCATCCTTAATAACTATTGTTAAACAATCTCATTTTTCTTTATTATGAGAATTATCTACATTTTTGTCTATTTTTAATAATAAAATTTATTGTAGTAATTGCTCATTTGAAACTTCTAGTTTAAGATTAGATATTTTTAAATTTCTAACCTCTTGTTTTATCTCATTAATTTCTTGTTGTAGATCTTGTAATGTAATTCTTTTTTTTTCTATTTTAAATCTTCCTACTATCTCTGAGAAATTATAAGGTGCTGAAGAGGTTTGATTATTAAAAATATCTTTTAGTTTTTCTAAATAATATTTTCTTTCCAGTAAATCTTTAATTTTGTCTATTAATTATATTAAAATATCTTTTTGTTTTGAAAGTACATTAATAGATTTATTACAAATATAATTATTTTTATTTAAACAATTGCAGACTTATACCTCATCTTCTTCAGATTCACTATCAGAAGATTGTTCCAAAAAGGTTGATTCTTTTAATTAATAGATTTTTTCTTGAAGAACTTTCCTCTTCTTCACTTCAATATATTATAAAAATATTTAATAATTTTTCTTTTAATGTTTCAGATATATCTAATTCATTAATCTGTTGTTTAACCTTACAATTTGATTTATAATGTTCAACTTTTTCATATTTAAAATAAACAATTTGTTTTTTCTTTTTATTAGTCTTTTTTGGATTTTTATTGGTTTATTATATATCTGTTTATCTTTTTTCATTTTATAAGGTTTTTTATATTTTCGTTTTTCGTTAGAATAATTTTTATAAATTCTTTTTTCCTTTTTGTGCCTTCTTGAGGGAGATAATAATGGAGTATATCCAAACTGTTCACAAAATGTACCTAATTCATTTTTAGCAAATTTCTTTTCTTTATCCATTTATTTTTTTTTAATTTTAAATCATTACACATAATCAAACTAGTTCTATTAATAGTAGTTATTATATTACCATATGTGAGATTTATAAAATCAATAGTACCATCTGACTTTACTAATGATTCTCGTACCTTTTGGGTGAAGTAATATAGAAATCCGGCCATGAACTTTTCCTTCTAGTGTGGTTGTTGACTGTCATTTCTGATCATAATTTTAGTTAAAAATACTTCTTTATACCAACGGAAATAAGATAATTGAGAACATCTTAAATTAATTAGCAAATCACTGGTTCTTTCTTTAAATTGAACAGGATCACCAACGAAGTGTTTGGTTAATGCATATATTAAAGTATTTACAACATTTTCTAATGGTAGACCGTCTTCTATTTTAATTATTTGCATATTTTCATCATATATATACAGTTAATATTTTTATTCTTTGTTCATGTGAAAGATAATGATCCCACCAGCCTTTTAATTAGCAAGTAAAACCTGTAACTATAATATGGGCTACTTGGTGATCAGTTTTTCTATTATTTTTATAAATGTTAGCAACCATAATCATTTCTTAGAAATGATTTAATATTTCATACTTAGATAACCCATCTATATTTGATTAATATAATACATATGGTACAAAATCATATCTTACTATATGTTTCCTTTCTTTGAATTGCATACCTGGTAGTGTAGGTATCGGATACCAATTACGAGTAATAGAGACATAATGTTTAGAATTTCTAACTGAAAAACTATTAACATGATCTCCTCTAATCTTATTTACTTGTAAATCTAAATTTTTAAATTGGTTTTCAATATTACTAATTTCATAATCAGATAATATAGGTGAATCTATTTTACTTAATACATTAATATATGATTGTTTTGAGGTAGATGTTGTATTGGAAATACTTAATTTTTCTAATTTATTAGAGATTTGTTCTAATAAATCATTTTTGCTTTTAGAAAAAATAGTTTTTAGATTAGATGAGATTTCATAGGGAACAAATAAAAGGAGTTTCTTTTGCTTCTTTAATAGTAGGATTAATAGGAGATATTTGGATTTCAATTCTTTATAATTGTTTACTCATGGTTTTTAGATATAAATTGGTATAATTGTTTTGTTGGATTATATTATCAGTGTTTTTAACTTCTATTGAATTATTATATATTTTTTTATTGGTCAGACCAATATTTGAGTATATCTTTGATTGAATTTAATGGCTTCAAAAGGAGGATATTCTTCATAAACAATTTGATTATTTTATTCTTAATCCGTGTATTAGTAGTCCTATTTATAGTTGATAATTGGTTTGATTTATAAATTTCAAACCATATAAAGAAAGATATATTAATTTGTATTTCTTCTAAATTCTCATAATATGTTTTTTGAGTATAATCTCTTTATATGTTTGTAAAAGTCGAGAAAAATGCTACTCTTTTTTTATTATTTTCTTCCTTCATATACTCTTATTTGAGATATTCTTTATTAATTTTAAATTCTTCTTTACTTAGGGTGAATATTTGGGCATCATCTCCAACTGCTTATGAATATGTTGGAGAAAAAGGTTCTTTTTCAAGATTATGAGAGGTGGATGCCTTATCTGGATGATTAAAGATATATACTAGTGTATTGATAATATTTCCAGGACTAATTCTTCGAATCTGTGTGTCTAGATTCTGCGATCTGTTGTGAATATTTTAAGATTTATTTTGAGAAATTGATGTAAGGACAGATCTGAGTGTATGATAACTAGAGGTGCTGGAGAAATATAATGTGATAAAGATCTTCTAAAAGGTTGAAAGGAAATTTGGACTGTTCCGTACGTTTTTTTTATCTATATATTCAACATCTTCTTTAGAATTATTTTCTATTTTTGGTAATGTAGTAATATTCTCTAATTGTTATTCATTAGGAAGAGAATTTGATTCCAATTAATTTGTTTAGGAATTTGTACACTAGAGTTTTGTGCACTAGATTGTAATAATAATGTATATTCTTTTGGATTGGTAATAAGAGCTTGTGGTTCTAATATTATTTTCATCAATTTATAATGGATCCTATATACTACTATTAAAGAATGTGATCCTTTCATCATACGATAATCGTTTGTTTTAATATTTAATATTAAAGCATGTAAGATATTAGTATCAAATAATGAAAGAGAATAATTGGGATAACAATTAAAATAAACTAGACCTTTGAACAAGCTTGATTCTACCATTCCAAGTAATGAATCATGAAAATTATAGTGTCTTCCATTTCTTAAACAGAGTAATTACTGAGATGTTTAATCCATTTCTAGTTAGTGATTTTATAGCTACTTGTACTAATCCAATATGTATGAAAGAATATTTATATTCTTTGTGATGTTTGATAGCTTCCTTTGTTAATAGTTGTAATGATTCATAATCATTATTTAAACTAATAGTTTTTTTCTAATGTTTTAATAGTATAATTAGTAAGAAATGATAATTTAGAAGAAAAAGTTAGAATATTTATATATTTGATTTTTTGGAACATTAGGAATTGTCTAATCTTGTAAATTTCTTTTTATATCTATTATACTATAATCTTCTTGGTTGATGTTATCAGGTTCTATGGGGATACTTGAAGTGGATTCATTATTTTTAAATAAAGAATTCATTGAGATAGGTTTTAAAACAAATATTTCATATATCCAAGGAGAAATAAGTAAATTAAGAACTTGAGGGAATACCACTGGGACCACCCTTACAGCCTTCCAGCATTATAAATGGGCTGACCAACGGATTTTCATGGCTTACCAACATAAGCTTCCTAATATACTTCATTTTCTTTTTCTCAGAGTTATCTTTGTAAAAATCTGTATCAATGATTTTTACATTTTTTTTATTTTTTTACAATGCAATGACATTTAAATGATATTTTATACTTTTAATTTCGTTTATAAAGAATTCGCGTTGATTTTTCCGCTATTCCAATAACCCTTTTCTTCTTTGATATAGAAGATAGTTATCATTAACTCTTTATCTTGTTTCATTAATTCAAGTGTTTCTTTAAGATCTTTTATATCATTTATCAATATTTGTAATTCAAGTCTTAGATTGTATTGCATACATCTCATTTCATACAGATCTTGATAACCAGCAGTATGACCAAAATGATATTCCATAAATATTATTCAAAATAGACAATAAAAAAGCAAAATAAAATAACAATATAATTGCCAATGGCTCTGATACCAAATACAATTATGATCACGTACTAAAAATGTTTTCTAACATTACCAAAGCCCCTGATGTCTTAGTCCAGCGGAGTAGATTTCAAGCACAATTAGTATCCATTACCAGCAAAAAAGACTTGAAAAAATTAGCTAATGCAATGTCACAAGTCTCAAACAGTGATGAAGAAGATGCACACACATAATCTGGACGTATAGAATCAAGTCAGATTATCTACATTGCAACAATCCACATTATCACTAGTTTAACATGCCTTCCCTTCTCAAGGCAACTTGGCCTCTCCTTTTCAAGGCTACTCACCCTACCATCTAGTACATCTAATGGATTCTCAAGATCCATTTTATCTGGAATTAGCAAACTATGACCCTTAGATTATATGATTCCAGAATATTACTACTTTTCCAATTAGTAAGCATGACAAATGGAAGTTGTCATAAATATTATCTCATCAAAAGAATAAAAACAAAAGACTTTATCTATACTATTCACCTCAGATTATTGTGTACATTATTCATGTCAGATTATTGTCCTTGTTCGATATTATTGTCCAAGGAAAACATATATAAGTATATTATATGATATATCTTATTTTTTCAAGTATATGTATTAATGTTATACTTCTAAGTATGTATTATATATAAGCATATTATATGATAGTTATAAATGTATAAGTATATTATATATTATAGTTATATATCTAACTATAATATAAGTGAACAAATATATATAACTATATATGTAAGTATAACTATATATTCTAGTAGTATATAATTGTATAGTTGTACATATAAGTATAATATATTTTAGTATATAAGTATATATAAGTAGTATATAAGTATTAGTATAAATAGAAGTATATAATAATTAAGTAGTTATATATTCTAGTAGTATATAATTATATAGTTGTATATATAAGTATAATATATTTTAGTATATAAGTATATATAAGTAGTAGATAAGTATTAGTATAAATATAACTATATAATAATTAAGTATAAGTATTACATAAGTAGTATAAGTATTATATATAAGTAGTATAAGTATATATGCTATATTATATAACAAATATGATAATAACCAATGCAATATTTTTTCCCGTTGGAATTGTATTCGTAAGCGTTCGAACGAATAAAATATTTTTGGAATGAGTTAGAATGGCATTACTAACCGTTCGAATGGAAAACAATAAATATTAGGCATTATATCCAGTCCCAGCACTGTTAGAACGCACCAAACCCACTCTCGTTGCCACTTCGCCGCTCCAGTGCCACCAATTGCGAAACGCCGCCGTCGAAGCCACCGTCCACCACCACTCTCCAACCCACAATAGGTATGTCCTCTCACAACCATTTTTACAGATTAATGTCTCCTAAAATATGTCTTAAATGGGTTGAAAATGGGGTTTTGAAAAACCCCCATTTTAAAATCGTAGTTTGCTAGAAATGGAGAATGGGATGACTCTATGGTCATCCCGGCCTCTCATTGTTGTTGTGGGAGGAAGAACGAAGTTTTTAAACAGTAGATTTATGGTTTTGGCAATGGCTAAGTTGACTTAGGCATTGACGATTTTGAACCAGAAATCATCGTTCAAACGTGTATAAGACGTTCAGATAGCATACGAATGGTTTTCATTCAAGCCACAATTAGACGGTTCGAACGGCAATCTATGAGTGTTCGAACGTATATTTATGACCAGTCGAATGCACTATATACCATTTGAAAGTAGTGTTAAGCATTAGAATGGTACTTTTTTTTTTGTTTTATTGTTTTGATAGATATAATTACCTTGATCTAATTATAATTATGATATTTTGTAATTATTGTCCTTAATTTTATATCATAAATTTAGCGTCATTTCAATGGATTCTCGGGGAACGAAATGGGTTGCATTAGGGCAATCATCTAGCGAAGAAGTCCTAGAGATGGCTATTTTGTTGGAGAGGCCGATGAAGATAGATGATTTTATGGATCTTTTGTGGGAGAGACATTTGACATTTTCTCGCATTTGTCTTTCTGGATCGTGGTTGGACAGCGATCATCAATGAGAAGGAAGAAGGGACGGACAAGATAATTTCCTATATCAATATTGTAGCTGAGTTCTATGGAGAACTTGGTCATGCCAGTCAGGAGGATGACACATACACTTTCTTAGTCCAAGGTGTCACAGTACGCTTTTCAGTTGATGCAGTTGTTGATTTTCTAGATTTCCCTCGATTGCGCACTGCATATCCTAATGTGGTGCTTAGGGAGTCGATACCTGCAGGCGATGGGGAGACTACAAAGGAAGAGGATACTATGATGTCTGATGAGATTGTTGGCCTCGCTGATCATGAGGCTCTTCGGTTGGTTGTGGGTCCAGATGCTTAATTCTATGATGGGAGCAAGAGCATCAAATAGGTGGACTTATCTAGTATTTTCAAGATCACAAACATTATAATAGGCAACAACATCGATCCTCGATTGCACAAGACTGAGGTGAGCATGGACCGGGCACGATTTATGTTACGGGTCGCTCGCGGGGTGCCTATCGACCTAGTGAGATATATATTCTCTAGGATTCCATTAGAGGCCACTTATATTACGATAGTTAGAGTTTTATTTTAGGAAAAATCTTCTCATCGGTCACACTATTAAAGAGCTGAAAACAGCCTCCAAAAATGTTTTACCACGTAGCCCATCCATAGGGCTAACAATGGGGCCTTAAAACAAGGGTCAAAAATCCCCATTGATGGCAAAAAACACTCGTCTATTTCCAAACTTTTCCTATCCGACTTTTCCAATTCCCAATTTCGATGTCGCCATTGAAGTCGCCGTCACCAACAAGATCGCTGCATTGTTCTCACAATCACCCCTTTACCAGACCCATCTAATCTCTATGATGACATTAATTGAGTTACCCATATCAGATTGAGGTTGACAATTTGTTTTCCAACTTTACTAGATCCTATTGCTTCAAAATCTTGAATGTTCTTCATCTCCCAAGACTATTAAATTAAATCATAAGGAGTCATTTCAATAATAATTGATCTATAAAATTATGAATGAGCTAATAAAAACAAATGAACAAATTATGATGAAGCTAATAGGCAAACCGGGTGTTGGTGCAAGAAAATGAACAAAATGCTCCTTCAAAAATAAAAAATATAAAATAAACGTCTACAAAATACAAAATGGTGCAGATGATGGAGGAAATGGTGGCAGCGACGTGGGTGGTGGGTTTGTTAGGACCCCATAAAAAACCGCCCTAAGACAATGTCCTAGGCATGCACGGACAATAAAGATCGGGCCACTTCTAAGATCAAGGTTAGCCAAGGCCAACCAAGGGCCAAGACATATCACAGGCCACATTGGTCATGTAAGACCATATCATTTATTTATCTTTATTTATTTTATTTAATTATATTTCAAGGGACCTATTGGGGGTTTCCACTTTGTAATCTCTATAAATAGGACCTTTAGGCATTTCATTTTACTTCTTTTGATAATTTGGTAAATCCCTAAGTGGGTGGATTATTGTTCTTGAGATCACCTTTCGGTGCTTAGCACTTGGGCTACTTCGGTGCAATTCGTGAATCCCTAGTAGAGGATCATCACCTTGCAATTCGTAAATATGTGGTGATTCAATCTATCTTATTTCATCATTGTACAATTCGTGAATCAATGGTGATTTATCTATCTATCTTAAAAGTATTGTCTTTGTTCCATTCTATTATCCATCTTGTGTCTATGTTTTCCATTTTACAAAAATCTAAAAATACATTGTTCTTATCTTTTCTTGTTTCTTCTTATATTTTCCATTGTTCATCTTTACTTTCTTGCAAATCGAAGACATCCTAAGCCTCAATCTTAATATTTTTTTATTTCTCAAAATATCCATATAAACCATAAGAGAATCTCAATATTCCTTTGTCGAGTCCATTCATCCATTATTCATATATTGTTTTGCATCATTCCATCTCACAAACACAATCCATTCATCCATTTGATCTTTCCCACTCACATATTTCGGCCATTACATTGTTTGCCTCACTTTCCATATTCATCATCTCCATAAAACCCTAGCCAAAACACTATATTTCCCATAAGCTCCACTTTCCAAAATTAGCATTCCCTCACCCATCATATCTCTTGACCTAGCCAAAATCCACTAAGCCTCAATCTTTCCATAATTGTCTCTTACCAAAACTAGCCTCCATCCATCCAATAAAGCCCTAGCTGAACTCTTGTCTTCCATAAACCCTAGCCATCCCTCAAGAGTTCTACTTGGCAACTTCCTTAACTTTAGGAAAGTTGACTCATCCCAATCAAAACCTATCTTCCATATCCAATTCCACAAATCTCTCATTCCCTAGAATCACTCAAGTCAATCAAAAACTATCTCATCTTACCTTAACCAATTCTTAAACTTTTGGAACTCTAATCACCCCATATTTATCCTTCATTCACTCTTACATTGACCTAGCCGAATCCCACATTTTCCATATTGGCCACTTACATAAATTAGCCTTCTTCCACATTCTACCTAGCCCTAGCCAAAACACATATTCAATCTTCTTTCAAATTCAAATTCAAATTCGGCCACTCTTATCTTACTTGAATTTGACCTAACCGTCCACCAATCTTTCCATACTAGTGTTTCCATAACTTGGAACCCTAGTTGACCAAATCACACCACATAGCCGACCACCACACTATCCAAAATCAAATCCCAAGATTTTAGAAAACTTTCCTAAAATCTCTCAACCTCCCAAGTTCGGCCAACCCTAACTGCCCATCATCATCTTCCAAACCCTAAACATTTCTTCCATCATCCAACCCTAAACCTAAACCGTAAAGTGACACCTACCCATATTTGATCCTACAATCAAGGGATCACAATAACCACTCCCATATTCAGCCAACCTTAGCCACCAATCCTTAATCTCACTCATCCACATCTTTTCCAAACCCTAATCTCGAAATTCCCCTTAGCCACCATCCAAACCCTAGCCTATCTTCACCATACCAACCCTAATCATTATCTAAGTTGTCCCAACATCAAGGGCAACCTTCAAGCCATTCCACATTGCATCAAACCCACCAAATTATCACTTAGATCACCCGAACTCATCATCTTTTCCATCACTAAACACCACACCTTCATCAACCTAGGAACCCATCATTGCCATTATACGTGCAAGTCTAAGCAAGAAGGCTTGACACTCGGTCACCATCACTACTAAGGCGAGCTCGTAGACTTAGTGTTTAAGGACAAGACCGGGGTCCCTAACAACGTTGTTGTAGCAACTGTTGGTTGGAGTTCAGTTCTTCCTCCTGAGTGAAGCAGATCGACACCGCTCCCAAGCTCCCTCGGTGGTAAGTTTTACGTTTTCCCAACTCATTATTTTCCATTTTTCCCAAGCTTTATGCATTGAGATATGTTTTATCCAGATTTAGTGTTGTTGGTTGAGCGATTAATTGTTGCTTCTTGCATTCCTTTTGATTTTGAGAAAGATAATCAGATAATAATACTAGGCTGATAGTTATCATTGCAATCTGTTGGTGGAAATGTGATGCAACGGACTGGGTGGCTGCGTTGGTCTGCTGGTGGTGGCAACGGGTGGTGGAGGCAGGAGGTAACATCGAGTAGCAAATATGTCAAAAGGGAAAAACAATTTCTTGATAGTGTTTTTAATTCTAAGTAGAAATCCCAAGTGATGATCCTCATAGTTTTAATGTATGTATTGCTGAGATGTCATGTCCTCATTTGTTGTTGTGAAATGGCTGAAACCAGCCCAACTGTTCCAAAGAGGTTCTATTTATTTTATTCAGTGTACTTGGTTACTCATTTTGATATATATAATAGTTGTACTATCAAAACAATTGTATGACAAATATATTGTCTTTTGGAGTCATGCTCACATGATTGCTTTTAGCAAAAGGAGTCTGGCTATGGTTCATCACACAGTGCTACTCATGAGGAAATTATAGATATCGTGCTTGCAGAGATGCGCTCATAGACATTAGAGATTATTAATGCAATCCGGGTAGCCCTCACAGAGACTGGGTCGAAGCTCATGTCTCGAGTGTTGATATTAAGGCACGCATTGCTAGAGTCGAGGTAGTGCTACACGAAATGGCTCTGTAGTGTATATATTTTATTAGCATTAAATATGATTTTTTGTATTGACAATCATGACTATTTGTATTTTGCATAATTAATTTAAATATTCAAATAGTCATAAAATAATATATGAATTCGTAAATATTTTATGTTCCGTTTGAACAAGGTTTAAAAAACTTTTCGCCAATTTTAATTTAATTTCCCACCAAATGTTTCCTTGAATGCATAAATGTTGTGTTTAAACGAGCTTGCAACCTTCCCGCCAAAGTTTCCCACCAAATCTTTACCGTTCGAACGAAGTAATTTTATGTTCGAATGGATTTGAACTTTCTCCACCATAATAAATTACTTCCTCGCCAATATTACCATTCGAACCAATTATAAACCATTTGAATGAACATTAATTCCAGGTTCGAACGTATTTTTAACCATTCAAACGGTTTTGACATTTTGAGATAACCTTATTCGTCGTAGAAAATTTGATTCAAAAGGGTTTTAAGCTGTTCAAACAATTTTATAAATTCATCCATTTTTTAGATGAAGTTTAAATTTCGTCTCTTATAATTACTTTTAGGGACGAAATAATTTTATCCTTAAAACTAAAATTTCTTGTAGTGCTTGCGGAGAAAGGTCGTGGATTTCGTGGGAAATGAGCAAAGAAATTGAAAGATTGGTGAGAAATGCAACATGCCACAACGCTTCAGACATTTTTGTTAGAATAATGTAAAATAACGTTCAAATAGGTTCAAACTTCACAAATTCTGTTTAATGATATTACATTCAAACGTTTATAATGATATAATTAATGTGTGAACGTACATTTATATTGATAATACATTAGAGTATTGGTGTTTACTTTCTTGAGATTCATATTGTTTGAGCATAAAACTTATAATTAACATTCAAACTTAATTTGAATGTATTGTGAAGGGAGTTATTCCTTGGGTTGGATCTAGGTCCAGGCCCAGGCTTAGGCCCATGCCTAGACATGGGAATAGGGCCGAGCCTTGGGTATACTGAAGGGGAATAAATAGATAGGAACATATGACAAGGAAGACAGTTTGTAAATCACTAACTAGTAAACAGATGAGCTCACTGACTGGAAATATCACTACCCAGAAATGACAGTCAGGGAAACTTAAGAAAGAAGGAATATCGCATTCAATGCGACTCAAGAATACCTACGACAGTTCACACCGAGCATTAATGAAGCTTAGGGAAGAAGGCTCGCCACATTCAATACAACCCAGAGTTCGGACTACACACGGCCAGCCTGAAATGTCTTATAGCTTGGTGACTAGGTGGCATGAATAAATATCTTACAAAGTAACACTCCACTATCGTGAAGGGCCGGTCAGTAAGTATAAATAAAATGCCACCCGCGACCAACAAAAGGTGATTTTTCGGTAAGCTCCTATGAACTCCTATGAACTTCTACACTCTTCTCCATTATTATTTTCTCTTCATCTCTAACGCATAGCTAACCTAAGCTTTAGAGGAACAATGGACCTCGAGGTCCCCCCTTCTTACCTATGCAGGTTATGACTCTAGCTCTGCAAGCGCTGAGTTGCCCAAGCCCACGAAATACGACATTAGCATATATATCATATGATATTAAGTTCAAACGTTAATAGTAATACATGCAAACTTATTGAACAACTTCAACAAAAAAAAAAAAAGTATGAATATCTTGGAAATGGGAAAAAGGTCATAAAAAGTAATGTTCGAATGTTTTATTAATTAGATGGCTTGAATGTTTGAAAAATTATTTTCTTAGTTTTTGAAGCTATTTCTAGCTAGGAATTAATTAACGACTATCACAAAAAAACTACCTTAATTTAGTGGTTGTTTTTCTTTTCCATTGCAAATTTTAAAATCCTCACAAAAAATCTAAATTTTTGTAACATATATATACACATTATACAATGTGTATATATATTGTTGAAGTCCATGCTCCAACCACATGCCTTATTAGTGCTTTATGTGCTTCTGTCTCATGGGACATGCCTTCTGTCTGTGCTTTCGGCACATACCTGAATTTACGGTGGAATATGCTTTCGATGCCATGTGCACTGAAAGACTTTCCTTGGTATAACACACAAAACCTCTCCTATAAACAGGAGATGCCTTCTGAAGAGAATACACAGAGCAAAGCAAGAAATGCATTTGTAGCCTTTTGTGTGTGTGTGAGGAAATAGAGAGAAGATCCATTTGAGAGATAAAGAGGTTGTTTGTCCAGTGTTTGTAATTTTTGTACAAACATATCATAATCTGTTGTTTCTGCTCCAGTGGACGTAGCTAGATTTCTGAATCACTTAAATATTGTCTCTATCTTGTGGGGTGCGTGCTTTCTAGGTGGTTCTAGCACAACAATTGGTATTAGAGTTGTGGTTCTTGCTACCTAGAAAATTCAAGTTGATGGAAATCAACTTTTGATCACACCAGGAGATTTGTCTTGACAAGATGAAGGAGTTGGAGCAAATGGCATCGCAAACCGATGCCAGAGATGCCCACATGTGCCCCGCCTTCTGCTCCTGTTTGATCTAGACCATTCAAAATTTTAGATTTGTTTTAGCCTTAATTTGAGCCATCTGGAGTCCAATTTCGATGATCAAATAGTGCTTGCCAACTATTTGGATCATTCCAGACTCATCCGTATGGTTGAAATTTTGAAATCCATTTTCCAGAAGTAGTAATATTCCAATGGAATCTTGAGGAGAAAATACAAGGGATAAGAGCTTTGGAAATCCTAGTAGCTCTGGATGTAGGTCCATGGTATTAAATGTCAAATTCGAAATTGAGAAGTTCGATGGAACTATTAACTTTGGAATGTGGCAATGTGCGGTCATGGATGTTTCCAACAAGAGTTGGATATTGCATTGGAGGATAAACCGAAGGACATAACAGATTGGGATTAGGACAAGCTTATCGACAAGCTTGCGGTACAATCCATTTATGTCTTGCCAAAGATCATAAGTATTTTTTATGAGAGAGGCAAAAGTAAGTGAACTTTGACGAAAATTGGAAGAAAAATACTTGATAAAGAGCATTAATTGATAGTCGCCTATACTTGAAGAATGAGCTCTTCAGATTCCAATTTCGAGAAGGTATTTATATGTTTGAACACTTCAATAGTTACAATAAGATATTTGAATGTTGAAATCCAAGATGAAGATAAGGCTTTACTTTTGTTAAATTCCTTGCTTGATATATATGAGCATTTGATTACCACACTTTTGTATGGAAAGGAAAAGATTAGTTTTAGCGATATATCTAGTGTTTTGATAAATAATGAGTACTGTAGAAATGATAAGGGGTTATAACAAGATACACCAACTAAAGTCTTTATAGCAAGAGGGAGATCCCTATCAAAGTATCCAGAAAAGAAGAATGATTCTCAATCGAGAACACGAGCTAGATTAAGTGGTTCATCTGTAATGCAGAAGACTCACCAAAGATGAATGTACCTTTTGTCATAATAAAGGGCACTAGAAAAAGGATTGTCCCAAACTAAAGGGGCAACAGAAGAACCTATCCTCCATAGGCAATTTCGCATACAAAGATGAAGACCAGATCTTGCCTTGATAGGTTCAGCATTCATTTGTCATTCTAATGAATGGATTTTGGATTTCAGGTGTACCTATCACATGTATCTCAATTGGGACTGGTTTACTCACTTCACAAAGATTGATGGTAGAGCAATACTTATGGGCAACGACAATCACTGTAAGACTTAGGAAATAGGTAGCATCTGGCTGAAGCTACATGATGGAACCGTCAGGACCTTGACAGATGTTCGATATGTTCTGACTGGCAGAAGAATTTTATCTCACTTGGGACTCTAGATTCAAAGGGATTTAGAATCACCATAGAAGAGAGAATTCTCAAAGTGGTAATGAGAATTCAGATGGCTATGAGGGGCTTAAGACAAGGAAATTTGTGCTTCTTGCAAGGAAGTCCTATCAATGGAAGAGAAGCTAAATGAGACTAATGCTGACACCACCAAGCTTTGGCATATGGTATGGGACACACTAGAGAAAACTCTTTGCAAACACTTTTAAAGAAGACCTACTGAAAGGTGCCAAGATTGAAAAATTGTCTTTATTTGAAAATTGTGTATTTGGGAAATAGATGCGGATCAAGTTAGGAACTGCAATCCATCTTACATAGGAGATACTTGACTATGTGCACTCTGATGTTTGGGAACCTACCCAAAATGCATTTTTAAGAGATAAGCACTGGTTTGTACCATTTGTTGATGATTATTCTCGTTGTGTGTGGGTGTACATGATGAATCATAAAGATGAAGTATTGAAGATCTTCCTTAATTGGAAAAAGATGATTGAAACTCAAACCGGCAGGAAAATCAAGCGGCTCAAATTAGATAATAGAGGTGGGTATACTCTGGACCCCATCATGGAAGTATGTCGGAAAGATGGAATTGTCAGACACTTCACTGTACGAGGAACACCACAATAGAATGGTATGGCAGAAAGGATGAATCGTACTTTGCTGGAGAAAGTACGGTATATGTTACTAGATGCTGGATTTAGTAAATAATTTTTGGTTGAAGCTCTGACGTATGCTTGCCACCTCATCAATCAATTACCCGCAGCTACCAATGGCAGGAAGACACCCTTTGAAATGTGGAAAGGTACTCATGTTACAGATTATGACTCCTTACATATTTTTGGATGCCCTGTTTACTATCATGCATAAGAAAGTAAGCTTGATCCTAGAGCCAAGAAAGCAAAAGTCTTAGACTTTAGTACTGGTGTAAAAGGGTACAGACTCTAGTTCATAGAGTCAAAGAAGGTAATAATCAGTAGAGATGTAAGATTCAACGAGTCTGAGATGCTTAAGTCACATGAGCATAAAAACTCCTATGAAGGTAGCCATGATAGCGAAGCACCTTGTGATTCGCCTAAGGTGGAGTTTACCACTCTAAAAGAGTCAGGAGTCGTTAATGGAGACCAGGGACAACTTGAGGTCGATAGTCCAGTCATAATATCCCCAAGCCAACTTGAATCAATTGCAACAAACAGGTCGAGAAGATAGACACGTGTATTGGCACGTTATGTAGACTATGTGACGTATGCACATCTAGCTGAAGGAGATCAGATCCCAACTACTTACAAAGAAGCCATACAACCTAGTGAACAGAATGGAAAAGGGCAATGAGCGAGGAGATGCAGTCTCTTCATAAGAACCAGACATGGGAGCTTGTGCCACTTCCAAAAAGAAATAAGTCAATTGGTTGTAAGTGGGATTTCAATTAGAAAGATGATCAAGCTGCTAAAAGTGGAGTGTAATTCAAAACTAGATTGGTAACCAAGAGCTAGGCTCAGACAAAGGGAATTGACTATAGTGAAGTATTATCTCTTGCTCTTAAACATTCATCCATTCGAATATTGCTAGCTTTGGTTGCATAATATGAACTTGAGTTAGCTCAGCTTGACGTGAAGACAACTTTCTTACATGGTGATCTGGAGGAGGAGATTTATATGTCTCAACTAAAGGTTTTAAAGAAGCTGAAAAAGAAAAGTGGGTTTGCAATTTGAAGAAAACTCTCTACGGTTTGAAGCAGTCATTTCGGCAATGGTACAAACGTTTTGACTACTTCATGATTGACATAAAATACGCTCGTTACCAATACGATCATTGTGTGCATTTCAAACAACTTGGAGATGGATCTTTCATACACTTGCTTTTATATGTAGATGACATGCTGATTGCATGTAAAAGCTAGATGAAGATAAATTGATTGAAAGCTCAACTGAATCAAGAGTTTGAAATGAAAGATTTAGGAGAAGCACGAAGAATATTGGAAATAAAGATTAACAGAGATAGGGTGAAAGGCATAGTTCACCTTACTCAAAAGTAGTATTTGAAGAGCGTACTACAACGCTTCAACATGGACTCGAAGACAAAGCCAGTAAGTACTCCAATGGCCCCATATTTCAAGCTTAGTGCATTACAGTCTCTTAAAAGTGATGAAGAATGGGATTATATGAAAAATTTCTAGTATGCAAGTGTTGTGGAAAGCCTAATGTATGCTATGGTGTGTACACAACCTAACATCTCCCTGGCCGTCAGTTTAGTTAGTTGATATATGCATAATCCTGGAAAGACACACTAACATGCGGCTAAATAGATTTTGCAGTACATTCTAAGGACCACAGATCTTGATTTCAAGTTTGAGAAGAGTGAAAATAGTTTAGTAACTGGATATATTGATTTAGACTATGCAAGTGATCTTGACAAGCGCGGATCAACAACTAGATATGTGTTCACTATGACTGGAGGACCAGTTAGTTGGCGATCTATTTTGCAGTTTACAATTACACTATCATCCACAGAGGCTGAATACATGGTTGTGACAGAAGCAGTGAAAGAAGCCATTTGGTTACAAGGATTGGTAACAAATTTGGGCATTAAATAGCAAGAGGTTACTATTTACTTTGATAGTTAGAGTGCAATTCATCTGGCCAAGAATTAAGTATATCATTCTCGAACAAAACATATAGATATCCGTTTTCACTTCATACGTAAGATATTAGAAGAATCAGACATTCTACTTCAGAAGATTGGCACTGAAGACAATCCAGCAAATATGTTGATGAAAGTCATCATAGGGATCAAGTTCCAACACTGCTTGGACTTAATCAATATCTCACATTGCTGAGAGTGCATCTTGCACATGCACAGAAACGCATGACAAAGCTTTTGCAGAGAGACCTTTATGAACACTATCTAGATGTTTCCATAATCACCAATGGTCTTACATGAGCATTCTCAACAGGAGCATGGTCATATCCTTTCATGATGATGGAAAGGATTTTGGGTGCATTGGCGCCATAGGGTGCATTTGACAAGCAGAAATCGCTCATGGCGAAAACAACAATCATTTCGATGAGAGGGTGCAATCATTTGAGGAAAACATCCTAATATAGCATATATGGGCATGGAAGGGGTGATTGTTGAAGTCCATGCCCCTGCCACATGCCTTGTCGATGCTTTTGGTTCTTTTGTCTTATGGGGCATGCCTTTTGTC
The DNA here is from genome assembly GCA_003123785.1 of Pterocarya stenoptera. Taxonomy (NCBI): domain Eukaryota; kingdom Viridiplantae; phylum Streptophyta; class Magnoliopsida; order Fagales; family Juglandaceae; genus Pterocarya; species Pterocarya stenoptera. The sequence goes on from QEOT01002644.1 coordinate 239,864, forward strand.
TATGCTTTCAGTGCACACCTTAATTTACGGTCGAATATGCTTTCGGTGTCATGTGCACCGAAAGCCTTTCCTTGAAACAGCACACAAAACCTCTCCTATAAATAGAAGAGGCATTCTGAAGAAAAAACACAAAGCAGAGCAAGAAGTGCATTTGTAGCCTTTTGTGTGTGTGTGAAAAAATAGAGAGAAGGGCATTTGAGATATAGCTAGAGAGGTTGTTTGTTGAGTGTTTGTAATTTTTGTACAAATATATCATAATCAGTTGTTTCCGCTCCAGTGAACGTAAACAAATTGCCAAACCACTTAAATATTGTCTCTATTTTGTGTGGTATGTGTTTTCTGGATGGTTCTGGCACAACATATATATATAAATATATATATATATATATTATATAGAATCTCCAACAAACCCACAGATCGTACCCGTAGTGAAAATTTTGTAGAAGTCAAATTACCAATCTCAAAGTATTTAAATATGTGTAATCAGCCACATGATTCTTCTCAATATAGAAGTCATAATTTCTTACATGATTTCATAGAAACATTTCTGGAAGTTTTCTCTAAACAAAAAAATATAAAGCTGGTTTAAATAAATTAATACTGGTTAGGATATAAATAAAAGTACATATGGTAGGATCATTGTTGTATTCAATGTTAATTTATTTGGCAATAATAAAGAGATGAGGATGCCACGTACATAATTAATTGATCATTAAGGAATTAATAATATTCTAATAACATATATAATATCCCCACGTACGGTAACATCAAGGGCTTAGAGCTGGCTGTAAGCACGGAGCCTGCTAGGAAGCAAATTAAGTATATACGGCATTTATTTTGGTCGTTAGGTTCGAAGAAAAGATCATCTATAACTAGACGGTTCCTCTCTTCCACAAGAAAAGTTTTGGTTTCTCGTGGCCCTTCTCCTACGTTTCAAAAAACTCACTACTTTTCCTTTTCTGCTACTGTTAAGTGATTAGCTAGCTAGGTTTGGTTTGGGCAGTACTATGAAGTCGATCCATTCGGCTTTAAAGCTCACCTTCTTGATCTCTATTACTTCCATTTTCATCAACACAGTTCCAATTGTTTCACCTACGCCAAATCCATCTGCAGGTGCATTTACTATCTCTCTCTCTCTCNCGAAGAGTTGTTGGAAACCTGCTTTCACCCCACAGTGCTGTTAAACATTTCTTGCGGCATTGAAGACATTTTCTATGGAAGGAGCCAGTGCTCCAAATTAACTCTGGCCACCGTTAAGGAAGAGAAGTCGTACCAGATTGCATTGGGAAAGTGCTCTAGTACTAGTTTTGTGTCTGGTACATTTCAAGACGCTTGTGCAAATTGCACGAGTGCAATATTAGACCTGAGGAAAACTTTATTAAATCGTTCTGGAGTAGAGGACAAGAAAAACAGCACAGAAAGAAGTATATGTGCCGTAGCTGCTGTTATTTCTGTTGCAGCCGGGCAATCGGATGAAATTGGTGGCTTGGCGATGATAGACAGCTTTTATCAATGTTTGCCTGCTTTATATGATCATGTTGGTAAGACTGTCCCAATTACATATTATGTTTGTTAGACTTTTTCCTTTTACATCCATCATTTCTCTTTGATCTACGATATGATTAATATATATCATATATATATATATAATATATTAGGGACCCTGCTTATAATAATTAATTAGCTATGCATGTAATTGACTTTTCAAGTACTTGATCAAATGTCAACTGATATGGTAATAAATTTTGCACCGTTTTGTCCTTTTCTTACTATAAAATTATAAATACTCAAATTTATCCTATAAATATGGATGGTTAATGACTATACGGTTGGAATCAAGGTTCATTTAAATTCGAATTTGATGATCTTAAGAGAGTGATAGAAATAAAAAGTGAATCCTATATATATATATTATTTATTCTTGTAATTAGTTTATATATTTTGAATAAAATTAAATGAACAATAAATATTGTAAGATCTATTTTATGGGTCTATAACTCTCCCACATAAAAGACTCTCAAATTCAGGCAAGAACTCGAGGGCGGTCTTTTTTCCTGCATAAATGGATCTAAAATTTTTCTCAATTCAATGTTATGTATAAGGAGAGTAGGAGATCAATAAATGGGTGAAGGATAAGTCGACAGAGGGGTTTTAAATTTTACCCTTAAGTCTCATATTTTGTTCATGATGCCTAAGTT
>QEOT01002644.1:247661-292767 GCA_003123785.1 Pterocarya stenoptera
TTTTTTTATGATAAACAACCAACTTCAGTTGAGATCTAATAATTACAGACATTCATCAAATCAAATGGCTTGAAAAAAAAAGTCTGGAATACAATCCCACCACATGATCTCTATACTATTTACTCTCTAAGCATTCCTAGCAAGTTGATGAGCTGCCATATTACCTTCCCTATACACATGATGTAAAAAACAGCTTCCAAAGCAATATTTCAGCCTCTGAACCTCTACAAACAGGATCCCATGAATGGAATTCCCATATCATTTTGTTGTAAGGAATTTACTAGCAATAGACAATCACTCTCTACTAAAATACTCGAAATACCCATAGTAGAACACAATTGAAGGCCTCTGAAAATTGCCAACAGCTCAATAGCCTCTGGATCTTCAACTTCATTTTCCATTTTACTCGCAGCCATTACCACATTTCCTTATGCATCTCTCAAAATTACACCTACCCTAACTTTTAGGAGATCCCCAAACATAGCCCCATCTGTGTTAAGCTTTAGCACACTTGTAGGAGGAGGTTTCCATGTTAAATGTGTTCTGACTTGAACTTGTGATTTCACAGAAGCTGCTTCGAAGCTATGTAGTAATCCCAAAGCATGGTTGGGCACTTTTTTAGGACTCAATCTGATCTTAGCAAATTCCAACTTATTTTTCCTATACTAGAATCCCAACGCAAGATTGAAAAAAATGAGCCATATTGTTATAATCCTGCTCCTTAATGAACTGCATAGCTAGGTCAGTAACATTTTGAAAGGTCTTTTGAATTAAAGAAGGAAAAAACTAATGCCATAATTCTCTAAGTTGACTGCAGTAGAAAATAACATGGAGAAAATCTTCCATTGGATGCTTTGAAGGAAGCCTATTGGAACATGCACGCCAGGCAAATACTTTGATCTTATTGGGTACTTGCATCACTTTCATGATTCCATACCCTTTTATCTGTTGTTTCTTCAGAATAAATCATCACTTTCAGAATATTAGCTACTATCCTTGGATTGAAGAGAGTTCTAAACTTTTTGTAGGTTCCACCATCCTGTTTCTTTATATATAATAGGAGCCACCAGATCCCCTCTGTTCTCTATTTGTAGACCAAATTCCTGGTCCAAGGATTTATGCCTAGGAACCCATTGTTCAGTCCACAAGTGTGCAGTTTTCCCATCTTCAATCTGCCATCTACATCTAGGGGTGTAACCGGTCTGGTCCGGTCCAGTTTTGGATAAAATCTAGGACCAACAGGTATGTACCGGTTTTGCATTTTCTAAAATTGATCACGTATCTGTTACCCTCCTAAATCGGTACTTCCAGTTCTACCGGTTTTCGGTCAGGTTCGATCCGATTTTTCTTTTTTTGAAAATGTAAGTTTGACAGTTTGTCATTAAAAATTTGTGAATAATAAAAAAAAAACTTGATTTAAAAAAATATGTTTTATACTTTTATTAAAAAAAATCTACTTTACTAAAAACTACTTAAATAAAAAATCTGATTTACTAAAAGAAATCTGATTTACTAAATCTGTTTTACTAAAAAAAAATATGCTACAAGCTTATAAATATAACTACTACAAAAACTAAAAAAACAAAATCTGCAATAAAAAGAAAAATCTGCTATGAGCCTATGGAATAAAACAAGTTGAAAAGTCTGTACTTGATCAGTTAAAGGATTGAGTTGCTATTGCCAATCAGTATTTTTGAACTATTAAGCAAGATAATGATGAATTATGGGTTGTTTTATTAATAATCACATTGGCCACCATTCCAAAACCAAACCTTTAATATTTTTGTTTTTGGAGAAGTAGAAAATGTGAGGCAAACCAGATGCAATTATCCCATTATAGATTACAGATTACATAGACACAATCATTCTATGTTACAGATTACATATTCCACATCCCAAATCTACATGCCACAACAAGTTCTTACAAGCAAATCCATAATCATTCTATGTTATAAAAGCTGAAAAATAGTATGTAAATTATGTAAGCTGAAAATTATGTTACAGATTAGTATGTAAATTATTACCCAGCTCACGTGCTTAAGACAAGACCTTAAAGATTAGGGTTTTCTACCCAACCATAACATTATACTCTCTTTTTTTCCCTTCCCCCTTACTCTGTCCCTGAACCTAGGCTTAGTTCTTAAGTCTTAGTTTTTTTCCTTCTCCCTTACTCTATCCCTAAACCCAAATTCGATTAGATCTTAGTTCTCTGTCACATGGCCGAAATGATTTGGGTATGTATCTAAAAGACTAAATCTAACAAGTAATGAAATGAAAAAAAAAAAATGGAGAAACATTATCATGAGGTGAGGCCAAAGGTCTGTGCGGAGAGGAAGAAAGACGAGGCGGTGACTGGCGAGGCAGAGACGAGAGTGGGGCAGAGTGAGGCAGTCGGCAGAGAGGCGAGGAACTAAGGAAGAGATGACAGTGAGGTAGTGAGGTTCGATTTAGGGTTTATCGTGCCTTCTGGAAGTCCAAATGGCACCGTTTCCTGTTGATTTTTTCAATGCAGATGGTTCTTCTTCTTCTTCTTCTTTTTAAATGATAATGATAATTTACATATATTTGTAATACATTTAATACATAGTTATAGACTATAGTGATTTAGTTATAGTAATTATTAGACTATATAATAGTACTAATATAATAATATTAGATTATTAGTATTAGTTATAAACTTATATATTAGTATAGCTATATAATATATTAGACTATATAATAATATTAATATTATACTATTAGTATAGTTATATATTAGCATTACTTATAAACTTATAGTGATTTAGTATAACTATATTAGTATTAGTTATAAACTTATATATTACTATCTTAGTATGGCTATATAATATATTAGACTACATATAAAATATAAATTTAATATATATTTTTATGTTTAAAGCATAATCATGTGATTAATTAAATTTTCATCTTTAAGATTAAACTTTTACTTTATAAATTATATGACATTATCTTATATATAATTATAATTTATATTAATAACATATGATCAAACAAATTACAAATATAACAATGTTCATATTTAAGATTAACATTTTATGATATAATTTATAAATTATAATATGAGATTATTTCATATATGATATATAATTATATATATTATATATACAACTTTCACATATAATTATATATTATATATAAAACTTATAAATAAAAAATATTTTGTATAAAATTTATATATAAAATATTAATTTATATATAAATCCCCAACAGGTCCGGTCCGGTCTGCAAAAGCTTAGGATTGGAACCGAACCGGTTACGGCCGGTTTTCTTAAAATAAGAACCGGTCCCAGATCGAACCGGTTCAAAACAGTGTCAATCGGTCTGGTTTTCCAATCTAAATTTACACCCTTATCTACATCCATCTCTTAAACTTTTCTTAGCCTCCTATATGCTTTTCCATATATATGATGGACAAAAACCTTGGCTAGAATTCATAAAATTAGTCTTAGAGAAATATCTAGCTTTAAGGAGCTTATGTAATACTGAATTTTCATTCTGCAAAAGCTTCCAACCTTGCTTTGCAAGAAGAGCAATATTAAAGTTCGAAGAACCTTAAAACCCATGCCCCCTCCAAATTTCCCTTGACACATTTTCCTCCAACTAATCCAATGAATCATTTTTTCCTCCTTTACTTGCCCCACCAAAATTTGGATACTAAACCCTCTAATTTCGAATAGAAACCAACAGGTAATAAAAAACAACTCATTGAATAAGTTTGAATAGATAGAGCCATAGTTTTTAATAAAATCTCCTTCCCCCTTGAGATAATACTTTTTCCTTTCAATTTTGTAACTTTTGCCAAATCCTTTTCTTAATAGATTGGAAAGACTGTGATTTGGACCTACCCACTATTGGAGGCAACCCCAAGTACTTCTCATATTGATGTGTCTCACTATTTTCCCATAACAATTTGATTTCCTTTCTGACCTCCATACCGAGATTGCTACAAAACACCATTGATGTCTTCTGTTTATTAATTTTCTGCCCTGACACACCCTCATAAACATCTAAGACAGCTTGAAATCTTCTATTTTCCTCCACATCCACTTTACAAAAAATAACACTATCATCTGCAAACAGCAGATGATTAATATTTGGAGCACCCCTACAAATTTTGATCCCAAAAATTTCCTTCGTTATACCTGCTGCATTCAATAATGTAGTGAACCCTTTAGTGCATAGAAGAAAGAGGTAAGGGGATAAAAGGTCCCCTTGCCTCAAACCCCTACTAGGAATTACTGGTCCTTTGGTTTACCATTAACTAAAACTGAAAAAGGATATAGTTTAAATACACATCATCACCAACGAAATAAAACCAAGATGAAAACCCATCATTTGCATCACATTTTCAAGAAAACTTCACTCCATCCTATCATAGGCCTTACACATATCCAATTTTAATGACATAAAATCTTGTTTCCTCTTCTTTTTTATACTTTAAAAAATGCTAGGCTATAAGCACATTATCTATAATTAAACGGCACGGTACAAAGGCACTTTGACTCTCCCCAATCACACTAGGCAATATGGTTTTCAGTTTATTGGAAATGTCCTTAGTAATCAATTTATAGGTCACATTACACAAACTAATGGGTTTATAATCAGCAACAGAAACAGGATATTTAAAGCTTGCATTATTGCCTCAATAACAGATCTTCCCAACACATGCCAGTACTTTTGGAAGAATGTTGGGGACATCCCATTGGGGCCAGGAGCTTTTGATGGATTCATAGTTGATAGAGCCAATAAGACCTCTACTTTGTATAAACCCTTCCCAGATCTTCATTCATAACAGATGTAACTCTTCCAGCCAAAGATTCTAGAAAATTAGTCACACCATTTGGGTTTGAGCTCTTAAACAAATTCTCAAAATAATTTAGAACAACTCTATCTCTCAGCTCACCAAACTGCCAGATCCCCTCCTCATCCTTTAACTTCACCAACCTATTCTTCTTCCTTATTTGAGAAGCCTTCATGTGAAAATACTTGGAGTTTTTGTTCCCATCTTTTAACCACAGAGCTTTAGACATTTGTCTCCACATAACCTCATCCCTTTCCATCCATTTTTGCACATCCTCTCTTGCTTTATTGTGATCTACAATGAGTTCCCCCACTGGATCAGTAACATGCAGTTGTTCCATATGTTACCTTGCCAAATTTAACTTCTTCTGAACATTGCCAAAACAACTATTCCACCTGTCTAATTTAGCCCCACACTCCTTTATTAACCCCATAACATCAGACATATTATTCCCCTCCACACTTCTCCTCCAGTTGCCTTACTAATGTTCTCACAATCTTGCTCCCCTACCCACATTTCTTCAAACTTAAACTGCCTTCTATAACGAGTAGGACCCTCCTCACCCTCAGTGACCCATAATGGAACATGGTCAGAGTAAGCTACCATACCATGTGTAACAGAGGCATGTGGAAACTTACTCCACCATTGCATATTAACCAAAGCTCTATCCAGTCTCTTACTAATCCCTTGAGTCCTTCCCCTTCTGTTACTCTAAGTATATTGATTACCCCTAAACCTCATATCCCTCAATGCACAGTCATTCACCACATCTCTAAAAGTTGCAATTTGCCATTCTGGCCATGGTCTACCTCCTCATTTCTCATGAGGATGTAGAATCTCATTGAAGTCCCCTACTACCAATTAAGATTCTCCATTTTTTCTTCCAAAAGTTCTCAACAAATCCCACAGTATAGATCTTTGACTAACTTCTGGAAAACCATAAATACCAATAAAAAATCAGGACCCTTTTTCAGGATCGTTTTCAATCAAAGCATCAATATGGCATTGTGATAATGTATAATAAAAAATTTTAAATCCCTTCCCCATAGCATCGCAAGAGCCCCCTTTCTACCATGACAACCAACCACCAAACAATTAACAAAGCCTAATCTATACTTACATACCTTGAATTCATGAGCCTTGAGACGAGTCTCTTGTAAAAATAGGATCTCGGGAGCTTCCCTCTTCACAAGATCACAAAGGGTTCGAATGCCCCATGGGTTCCCAAGCCCATGGGCATTCCAGCTTACTATTTCATTTATTTCAGCAGTGTTTTTCAACAACCACCACCAATTTAACATTTGCACTCGGACCAACACCAGTCGCATGAACATCGCCAGAATTTTCCCGCTTTGCAAGTCTACTTTCACCATCTTCATCTCGGATAATCCCTTTCGCTTTTTAGAACCTAATGATCGTTGTGAATCGTCATTTACAGAATTAGGGGATCTGGATAGAGACGACAGCCATTTCCATTTACGGCTCGTGAACCCATTTGGTTGGCCCATTTTAACTTTGTTATTAACATGGCCCATTTCAAACAACCTCTGGGGCCTAAACTCTTCCACAGCATGAAACGACCCCACATAAGAAATTGCCTTTCCCGCTGAATCATCATCCTTAAGATTCATTTGAACCCCATCTGTAACGATTATGGATTTTTTCCCCCCAACATCATCCAGTTCCATCTTTTTCTCTGCAACACGTTCCACATTTGTAGGTTCATTTATCTTTATTCCATTAGATCTTGCCAAACAACCAGGGGTTGGTTCAACTTCATTGTCTATCATCGTTGCCTCCTCTGAACCTACAGGCTTCACCGGAGAGACTCGTCGAGCCCTCCTCTAAGTATCCCTGCTTTCCCACATTCGACCATCTCTGAATTGATCGCCATAACTAGTTGTCCTCAACCAAGCACCGTATGGTAACATTCCTTCATCATCCATCTGTGTAATATTCTTCCTTAAGCCACATTCCTTATCTCCATGCCCCAAACATTTGCACCAGTAGCAAAAGTTAGGAAGTCTCTTGTAAGAGAATCTAACCCAAACTGTAGTTCCATGCCCCATTGAAATTTTTGTGCCTCTTAATAGGGGTCTCATCACATCAAAGGTCACCCATACACGCAAGAACTCACCCCATGCCAATTCCCCCTTCTCCAAATCCACTTATTCAACCTGTCCAATCTTCTTTCCAATCAGGGTCCCAACATACATATTTCTAGCTCTCAATGAAAGATCATGAATTCGGACCCAGAAGGTGGCTTCATGAATCTTTATTTGATGCACCTGCTTGCTTCCATCTATCTCCTACATCATAACTAGTTGCTTGTCAAAAGACTAAGGCCACACTCGCTGCACTCGTTCTTTGTCACGCATGTCCTCTAACTCAACCAGACTCAAGGTAGGATTGAGATCACAAAATCTAACCCCTCGCACTAGACGCCATGCACGCTTCATTGTCAACTTGAAAACTTCTCGATCGAAATGCTTGTCAGTCAATAGGGTCATCAGCAAGCCTTTACCTTTGCATAGAGTAATGTCTTCCAATTTATAGAGTCCACGATCACTTCCATCTCCTTTAGTTCAGTCAACGAGAGACATTGATACAACGCATCCAAACTTTCAGCCATGCCTTCTTCCACACCACAGAAATCACGTAATACGATCACAAAACGAAGGAAACTGCACTTGGGCAGTAGAAACGGCCTCTACTCAGATCTATCGCCTAAGAGAGGAAACTCCAATGGTATAATATTTCCATGATTACTTACACCACACATGACCACACATGATTTATTTATTTATTTTTTTCTTAAAAAATATGTGGTGTAGGGATGATGAGTAGAATAACTTGATTAGTTTAATAGGAATTTTTTTTAAAATGATATATGATGTACAATGATGTGCAACAAAGCACTTAATACTAGTGACTACGAAATCTAAATGGTCGTGTAGATTCATCCTGATAAAGGATGATGCAGAAAGTACTATGAATTTGTTCACTTTTTGAATTAAATGAAAATTTTTTATCCCAAAATATATTTCCATATTGGATGGAACAAAATAGTCATAAATATTCTAAAAATTACGAATCTTTCTATGAGGATAAAAATTGGTCAACTAAAATTATGAGTTGTTTGCGGCACATGACACTTTTATAACCTTTTGTTTCTAGATATGATTTTAGTGATGCCATTTTTGTTTCTTTGAAAGGGAGATCCAGTAGCTTTACTGGCTTCTTTTACAAGTATTACTGGGATATTGTGAATGTAGATTTCATTAAGGCCATACAAGATTTTCATTAGTGGCCAGGGCCTCAATGAATTAAGAAAAATGATACATCCTCCGCTCCGAGTCCCGCTAGGTGTAATACAAATATTTTTATGTATTTTTTTATATAATTTTTTAATAATTTTAAATATTTAAAAAAAATAAAAAAATTCATAATATTATTAAAAAGTACTTTCTTAATCATAAAGTAAAATAAAAAATTATAAAATATAATTTTTTATTTTACTTTATGATTAAGAAAGTATAAATATAATTTTTTATTTTACTTCATGATTAAGAAAGTATTTTTTAATGGTTTGTTTTTTACTTTTTAATTAAAAAGTGTTTTTCAATAATGTTTTAAATATTTAAAAATATTAAAAAAATTATATAATTTTTTTTTTTAAAAAAACACATTAAAAGATGTGTGCTACACCCCTAGTGGGAGCCCCAACGGGGGATGTAGCATCACCCATGAATTAAACTACACTCACATTGTCCTAGTCCCAAAAACTGAATCACCCAGAGTACGGTCCATTAATTCAGACCCATTAGCTTGACAAATGTTTGTTACAAGGTGATTACAAAAATTCTAACAAACAGACTCAAAAGAGTTCTTCACAAAATCATTTATTCTCATCAATTGCCTTTTATACCTAGTAAGATAATTCAAGAAAATACCATTGCCCAGGAAATCGTCCACCACCTCAAAAAGAAAAAAAAAAGGCTCCAAATGGCTCATGGTTGTTAGCACCTCCAGGCACTAGGTCATCTAATGAGACCTCTCCAGCCTTTCTTCTTCTTCTTCTTCTTCTTCTTCTTCTTCTTCTTTTTTTTTTTTTTTTTTTTTCCTTCCAGCATTTCACCTTCCTGCTTGGGGGTTTCACTTAGCTGTCCAAAATAGGACTCTTCATCTGGGTCCCTATACTCGGACTAGAAGCTGAGTTAAATTTGGGTCGGAACCCAGATGAATCTGTATTTTTAAAAACCTAAATTCCAAGTTCCAGGTTGAACCCAGTTTTTTATTTTATTTTATTTTATTTTTAATTTTTTTTACACATAAAAGCCTACATTGTTTATATCTATACTTTGTATCAACAGAAGCAACCTGCGTATTCAAATCCTCACCTAATTTCTTCATATTAATAGTATTATATAATATAAAAATTGAACTAGCAAAAGTTATCGTATCACTGAAAACAAAAGAAGAGGGCTTGGCTTTGAGAGAGAGCAGAGGAAAAGAAGGTGCAGACCTTGGGGCTTGGGTACTGCTTTGATAGTAAGGGTACTGGCCTACAGCTTAGAAAGATTCAAGAAGGTGCAGACCTTGTGGCTAGGGTACTGCTTTGATAGTAAGGATACTCGCGTACTACTTGGAAAAGATTCAAGAAGGTGCAGAACTAGGGTAGAAAGAAGCTAGGCAACTGCAGGGAAAAAATGAAAAAAATATATATGGGTAGTAAACAAGTACAAGCTTGTACGCTTTGCTTGGGTGACTTGACAATTGACAACTTAAAAAGCTTGGGTGCAAACCTTGTATGCTTTGCTTGATCTTGATGTGACTTGATAGCTTTCGGGAAGACATTGGTTATCTCATAGACACGATTTGCTATCAATGAAATTAAAAACTGAATTCTAAATAAAAAAGACTCAAGTACCCGGGTTTCAAACCCGTACCCGGACTGGCAAGTCCGGATTTTGGTAAACCGGGTTTCGGTCAGGGTTTGATCCCGGCCCGGAATCCGGTTTCCCGAATTTTGGACCTGGACAGTCTTAGTCCAAAACATCACCCTGTCAATAAGTTGTTTTCTTCCAAAATTATGCTATCTTCTTTGTTTGTAGAGGGAGTGAGTTTTTTTGAACCTCGATCTCTTCAATTGAAAAGACTCCATATGTTTCTGTCATTTTGGTTGATTTCTAAATTAATAGGTTCCATAAAGCTCCAAGATAAAGGCTGATTTTCGCAACGCGCGCTGCCTTATGTTAATCTTGGCCTTTTCAATCTATAAAGACAAAACAACATTAAATATATCTTTCGGGTATGCTAAAAAAGGTTGAAATTTCTATTCTATATCTACCAGCTTGTCTTCATCGTTGGCACCACTTGGATGCATCGCCTCGATTTGGGACAAGTATGTGCAAAACTTGTTCATGCAGTTCTTTTGAATAAAAAACCAACGATTGGTTAGATAGCTAGGGAACGTTAAGTTCGGTACATAAATCCTATTCCGGCCCATATATAATTGGGTGGCTCTTTTGTCACTCTCTTGGATTGAGTCAAGCCGAGACAAGGAAATTGATTCTTTGTGATCTTCCTTTACGGTGAAGTTCCCGCCCATTTGATTCTTCTTACTAGTGGATCTCTTTTGCCTTTGGGGTTATCTGTTTTGAACAAGGATAAGCAGCATTCCCCGATGACTTCATTGTTAACCTAATGTCCATGCAGCATCCTCATCCAAGAGAGTGACAAAGAATGGATATTTCTGCATTTGAGAATCCGTCCTTAAAAATGAACGTTAAAAGAAAGATGTTATATGTAAAAAATTCACATAAGATATGTCAAACTGGGCAGGCCTAGGCGTACGTGATTGTGATAGCAGCAAGCATAATACATAAAAAAATGGGCGGCAAGCATATGTTATTTATCAAAAACTGGGCAGACTTGCGTAAGTACTAGTACTGGATCACTAATAAATATTACATCATGATTAGAAAAAAATAAAAACTATGAAGGTCATCAATGCCTCGTTGACATAAGCATAGAGGTGTAATCTAAAATGTACAAGAAATAGAAAAGGGTACTATAAGAGAAAGGTACGAGAAAATTAGTGGCACAGGAGACAACTGAAATTAATAAAAAAAAAAAAGAAAAAGAAAAGAAGAAATGTACTCATGGAGCATATTTTGAAACTTAAAATATATAATTGCTAATTATGTTTAGATTGACATTGAACCTTTAAATGAAGTTGCACAACTAACCAACATCCAACTCCCTAGTTCCAGCCTTAATGATAAGCGATAGAGAGTTCATAACAACAGAAGCATCAAGAGCATAGCTGATATGAAAGTTTTTTTTTTTAATTTTTTTTTTTATCGGTAATCATGATTTTATTGATCATAAAAATAGGCAAAAACTCACGTATACGGGATATATATAAGAGCAATGCCTAAGCATGCTAGTTTAGTGATACAAGAAATTGATGAAAATTCATGCTATGAAAATTAATTAGAATAGACCACTGGTGTAAAGTATCGAAAAAGAAGTTCCTAATCTCATCCATTAACTGGTCTTGATCTTCAAACCTTCTTTCATTCCTCTCCCTCCAAATACACCACCATAAACATATTGGAACAATCTTTTATATTGATATAATCTAAGAGTTTTTCCGAATGTCTCTCCAAGAAAGTAGCTAGGAGCTGTTTGGCATCACTCAAGTTAATCCCATACAGCAAAGACTTCATTTCATAATGTCATGCCAATCTCACAATGAAGTAGTAGATGGTCGACGGATTCTCCACTCTTTTTACACATACAATAAAATGTTGCCTTTAGGAGTGCCGCCTTTGTCTCCCAAATACTCTTTGATCATAATCATGGATTTGTATTATACATTGTCATGGCTTGGTAGAAAGAACAGACTGTGAACTTCCTTTCTTAGAGGGGCACAAAAGAATCTTGATTTAGATTCCCCAATAAACAGGTGGTGTACACTAGGTCATAGAACTCTTGTGCATCTATGAGAAGTGTAACATTCCATTAGATAAGATTAAAATGTATGCAATTGAGGTTTCTTTCATTCTTTCTATATCATAAACTTGTGGATAAGTTTCCTTGAATATCTTATCTCTACACCATACATCATGCCAAATTTTAATTTTGAATCTATCACCCACCTTAAAGTGGATATTTGTTGGATATAATATAAATATATATATATTTATATTATATGTCTCAACCTCTTCTTATGGTTCCATAGCTCCAGTACTCCATAAAGCCCACTCACCTCATTTGAACACCATCCTCCCCATGGCCATGCTTCAATTTGATAATGCCACAAGCCCCCCAATCATTTTGGCATCTTCATAAATATTTTCCAAGCGAGGATTTGTTGAAAGACTGCAAGTTCTGAATACCCCATTCTCCTTATTGAATAGGAGAGAATATTGTAGCTCATTTCACTAAGTGAAATTTATACTCAGTCGTTTTTTTAAAATAATTCCTAATGAATATAACAAGTTGCGGATTATATTTAAGATATTTAGCTCATAGTATGATTATTTGGAATTAGTTGCTTTCCTTCTGTCAATTTTTTGGTCAAAACTTATTATTATTATCATTATTTTAGGAGGGGCATTTTTTCCCGGTAGTGGATGAATAAACGTTATCCCCTGCTGCATAAACAAATTTGTAAGAGTTTGGAATCTTGGAACCTTTCCTTGTAAAATTCTACCATAACAAAGAATGGAGGGATGTCGACAGACTACCCTTCATCCAGTACCGGGCTAGGAGACTGGTTACATCCAATTATCAAAGCAAAGGTAATGTAAATAAGGCTGTACATAACATCTCTGAAAATATATATATATATATATATATGAATAATTACGTTCTCATTCAACCCAATTGATGTCTAGCTGTTTTAGCTTCTTGAGCCACTTTTGTGTATCTTGAGAAATATGAGGTTTAGATGGAGTCTTATTTTCACTCTCTACATCAGTTGATGTTACATGGTCAATTTTCTTATCTTTGGTAGGGTTCCCCTGCCTATTGGGGTGCCTCACCTTGAGTGAGAGAAGACGTGAAACTTCATGAAGTCCGCCCCATTTTTCCAATGCACGAGCAATATCATAACGACCTGTAAAATTTTCAAATAGATTTAATTGAAATTGGACTAACAATTCAAAACATTGACTTCACATAATGAAACTAGTTCACCCCTGATATGCAACAAGGACAAAGAAAACATGTATCCCAACCATTGCGCCATTGGCAGTCCTATATGCAGATTATGGAGTCTGAACAACTGTAAAAACTGAGGGTGGCCTTTAATCAGAACACTGGAAATTGGTTTAGGTAGTCATGATGTGGTGTAGGGCATGCAGATAAGGTAGGTAGTGAGGATTCTTGTGCTTAACTCATGAAAGACAACAAATTAATATTTTCAATTCTCTATTTTTTATTTCATCCCTCCAATATTCCAGAGGATGTCTATGTAGTCCATTCAAGTTATAAAAGATAATTTACGTAGACTGTACTGCCTGTTGCCTTCTGAAAGATGGGAGATTGTTTTCACCTACCTGCACGCTCAAATGTTTTTCTACTGGGCATAAGCGACGGTTCCATACCCCAGCTGCGTTGGAATCGATTTATCTGCAATCAAAAAGAAAAAAGAACAGAGAAAGTAAGAGAAGCACCTCAATGAAAGCCAGGTACTCAGACATATTTTTCTCAGATTACGTAAAACTACCAATTACAACAATAGAATCGCACTTTTTTTTTTCACATTAATGGTTAGTTCAGGTCAAAAGAACAAATACTTATTTGATTGTTAGTGCTGAGCTTGGCATTCAGTGGTTTCCAATAGCCAAACCAACAAACGATAAGAAGTCTGGCACCGGACTAGACTTTTTCTGGTGACTAAAGAACTCCAATATTTGAATTGAGTCATTACCTGAACCACAAAAGATGCTTTCTGACTAATAGGAACATAAACACACTACATTATGTCCTTGTTGATTGAGAATCTAGTGAGGCATTCTTGTCTGCCAAACTAAAAGGCACATCTGAGCTACCTAGGATGGATGAGAAGCAGCTTAGTGGTTGAGAGAGAGAGAGAGAGAGAGAGAGAGAGAAAAGTCACTTTGATGGGTGAGTGTTTGAGAAGTAAAGTAAGAAATTAGGGTTTTAGATTGTGGGTGTCTGTCGGGTCACATTTGGTCAAACCCCACCACTATTTCTAAATCACGGATCCAAAACGAACATGCTGACCATTGAAACTGAACAATGATGGTCGGTTCCAGTTGGGTCAATCATTGAATTCTGTCCGTTAAACAAACATTCACTATGCTCAGGTCTTAGTCTCAACATGGATGAAAACAAGACTAATAGCAAGAAGCTGGAGACCTATGTGACCTGTCAGAAGACGAAGTTTAACTTTTACATTCTACCTCTTCCCGCAAATTTTCAAGCTTGTCCCAGTATCCCTTTGGTTTGCGGTGTTTGTATGCAAGAGTGAGATTCATTAATGAGGCAATTCTTCTAAATCCACCCATACGTGTGATTGCCTTCTCAATATCTACTCTTCCATGCAAACGGAGTTGCTTTCTCATGGGCATAAATCCTTCCTGCCCATGTTCTGAAATAAATTTGAGGAGCTCGGCTTTAAGAACTTCGATGTCTCTTTGCAGGCCTGGGACCCTAGGCCTCTGTCTACATGAACTTTGAACAATCAAATCAGAGACCTGCTCAGTCATTATATAACTAAAATCATGAACCATATCAGTGCTAGGTGAAGCAATTTGGTCCTCTGAATATCTAGTTTGGTCACAGGCTTCAGGCAAGTGAGTCATTTTCCTTCTTTCAACATAGTCTCGAATTGCACACAAGTTTGATGGAAGATCTTCATATATAACCTAGAAAATCACAATGGTTATATATCAATAAATTTTTCGATGCACTTGGTGAAATGTAATAGACCAAATTTAAACATACTGATTTTCAAACTAACACATAGGTTGACCATTGGTGGACTAAATTACCCTAATATACGGTTCAATCTCTGCAGTAAGAGAAACTGATTCAAGACTTTAAGAAGACACTCAGAATTAAATCCTTTAACTTTTCAGCCAAAATTGGTATTTACACATAAATACAGCTTTGTTTATTAACAAAGACATTTGACAAAACCAAAAGAGAGTTTACTCTCAAAAGGATGAGAGATACAAACCTCCTCCATGATAGCTTCAGAAAGAAAGGTATTTACACAGAATTAAATCCTTTAACTTTTCAGCCAAAATTGGTTTTTACACATAAATACAGCTTTGTTTATTAACAAAGACATTTGACAAAACCAAAAGAGAGTTTACTCCCAAAGGATGAGAGGTACAAACCTCCTCCATGATAGCTTCAGAAAGAAAGGTATCCTTGCGCATTTTTGACTCCACAGTGTACTTCAACAACGTGTGATGATTTCCTAGTTGCTCAAAAAGCCATTTACCTTGGAATGAGTCAAAGTCCCCTTCAACTTGCTCGAAACTAATTTCATGTTCAAGATGTTCGCACAGGTCTAGCACAACACGTGCATGAAGTACCATATAGAGTAGGCCCTTACATCCTTCCTGAACAACCAATAATAGGAAAGGTATGAGACGGCATTATAATAATAAAGTACACCCTACAAGTATGTGTATGTGCATGATGTTTAGTTAAAAAGTAATAGGAACAGTAACTCTTACGGTAAACCATAATCTTAATACAGTATCAAAGCATCGATCCTAGGGTTCATCTTGCTTAATTTTCTTCTTCTTTCATTCCTCCATTCTTTGTTTTCTTTTGTTTTTGTCCTCTTTTTTCCTTGGCCTAAAGCTTCATGCATAATCTGGCTTGAAGGTTGATGCCTTCTTGTTGATTTCACATATCCAATTGCAGAAGTTTTCTTGGTAGCCAAGGTCTCTAATGGCAGGATTGTTTGTCTCCTCATCTTGGTGATTCACCTATCTCACCTGGGATTCTATTAAGGGGTAAATTAGGAGTTTTATTAATCATGTGTATTTGTTTGTTTTCTTTTCTTTCTTTCATTTTTTTTTTTTAAACAAAGAAATTGTAGGTCTATTTTAAGGCCCTAAAAATTGTTAAAAGGATTAAAGAGTATCAAGGGCCCAGTTCCATATCCAATTAGAGTAACCCAAAAAGAATCCAAAAAATGAGGATTCCCTTTTGAAAAATATTTGAAACTTTATTTACTGTAGGATTATCTATTTACGTAGTATTTGATTTGTTTTCTTTTCATATTTTAATTACCCAACTATAGTTGAGGAAAATATGTATCCTATACCTAAAGGGGATCGGGTGTTATTGTCACATTAATATGCTCTTAGGTGTTTTTGTTGATGGTGTGGTCCACCCCATTGTCATTGGTGTAGCTTCACAGACTGATAATTGAAATAACTACAACAATTGTTGTGACTGTTACAAATGCATGAGGCATGTAGAAAACATAGTATTTATTGGTTGTGGATGTAACGTCCTAATGGAAGGCCCAAACTACATGGCCTATACTCCAAAAGGACTAGTCAATGATACAATTGGAGCCCTATTAGAATCTTATAAAGAGCAAAAACTTTTCCTTCCCAAGCAATGTGAGATCTCATTTACCGCCTACCCTTATCCTTATCATATGAGGTATCATAATCTCCCACCCTTAAATTCCCGACGTCTTCATTGGGCCTGTCTGTTGTAGGTGGCATGGCTCAAGTCTCACATTTCTGGTTGGGATAGGCTCTGATACCATTTGTAACATCCCAATGAAAGGCCCAAACCACATGGCATATACTCCAAAAGGACTAGTCAATGATACAATTGGAGTTCTATTGGAACCTTATAAAGAGCAAGAACTTTTCCTTCCCAAGCAATGTGGGATCCCATTTACCACCTACCCTTATCCTTATCATATGGAACATCACAGTGGAAGCAATATATGAGATATGAACCAAGATAAAGTTCTGGTATGATGTATCATAGGTTGCCTTCCTCAACCTGCTCAACATGGCAAGGATAAGGAT
The DNA here is from genome assembly GCA_003123785.1 of Pterocarya stenoptera. Classification (NCBI taxonomy): domain Eukaryota; kingdom Viridiplantae; phylum Streptophyta; class Magnoliopsida; order Fagales; family Juglandaceae; genus Pterocarya; species Pterocarya stenoptera. The sequence continues at coordinate 264,537 of QEOT01002644.1, forward strand.
GCATCGGTGGCAGACAACTTACAACTTTCAAGTAGCTCTCCGAAAAGAGAAGTGGAGTTTGTTTGAGCAGCACAAGCTTGGGAGGTAGATTTCTTTAGCTCCTATGCTTGGTTGTATTCTCATAGCATAAGATAGGGAAGACAAGACAAGATATGCCAAAGCATGTCAATGAAAGAATGTTTGAAGTTAAAAGTATTTTTATAATGCACTAGTTTTTTTTTTTTTTTTTTTTAGGTAAAATAATCTATAATGCAGAGTAGTCTCCCATGTAAAATTATTTTTCAGCGGAATATTTTGAGGACAAGCTCCTTTCAAAGCATCTTTCTCCGTTTAGACAGTGGCACTCAGGAAGATCCTTACTTTGGACAACCCAAGGAAGATACACATTATGGTGGCGCAGTAGTTTTGTATGTACAAGAGGAAAGGAGAATCTGGAGATCATGTTTTTACTCCATTGTGAGGTAGCTACCACATTATGGCAAACTTTAATCAGACTTTCAAGGTTGAGTTGGAGGTGTAAGATCTGTTAGCAAGCTAAAGGGACAGTTTGGTAGTTACCACAGTGAGATCCTGTGGAAAGAAATTATCAAGATTTCCTTGTTTGATGTAGTGCACATGGAGGGAAAGAAATGATCGAAATTCCGAACCTTAAGGACCACCAAAGATATGAAGATTTTTTTTTCTTCCAAGCACTTTTCCATTGGATGGTAGCCAACCTATGCTTTTCTAGCTTTATTCTACAATATTTTCTTGCTTTCCTCTCTCTCACCAGGTGTATGATGTGCATGATGTATCTGATGTATAGTCCTCGTGTACTTCAATTATATCTTCCTCTTTTTTTTTTTTCGTGAATATATTATAAATGTAGACACTTATAGAGGGAAAATACTTAACATTACTTATTCATTGATGTACAACAGCATATATATACTACATACAATCGACAATTATACCCTAACAAGTTACACTTTTACAACCATGTCCTTTAATACTCTCCCTCAAGCTGGGGCATATATATCATATAAACCTAGCTTGAAACAAATAAGCTTTAACCGACTCCAACACAAAGACTTAGTAAACATATCTGCGAGTTGATTGGCAGACTTCACAAAAGGTGTAGAAATGTCACCACTTAGTATCTTATCTCAAATGAAGTGACAATCAATTTTTATGTTTTTAGTCCTCTCATGAAACATAGTATTAGAGGCAATATACACTGCAGCTTGATTATCACAAAAGAACTGAAGAGAGACAGGAGCTGGAAACCCAATCTCTTGAAGGAAGTGTTGCAACCATGTCAGCTTACTAGTAGTGTGAGTCATTACCCTGTATTTAGCTTCTGCACTAGACCGAGCAACTACTGCTTGTTTCTTACTCTTCCTTGTAACCAAATTACCTCCCACAAAAGTACAATATCCAGTAGTAGATCTCTATTTGAAGGGGATCCTGCCCAATCAGCATCTGGAAAGGCTTCAACCCTAAAATATCCATTTCGTTGATACAGTAATCTAAGGCCAAGGGCTCGCTTAAGATAACGAAGAATATGAATTACAACATCCCAATATGAGACCCTAGGCATTTGTAAAATTGACTTAGTGCACTCATCCGGTTTAGTGATAGTGAGATAATTCAATCTCCCAACAAGTCTTTAATAACTACCTGGATCTCCAAACAACTCTCCTTTCCCTTTCAAGAATTTATGATTTGCGTCCATAGGAGTGTCAATAGGTTGTGCACCCAGCATGCCGGTTTCTTCTAGAAGGTCAAGTACATATTTCGTCTGAGATAGGTTGATATCCTTTTTAGATCTACTAACTTCAATTCCAAGGAAATATCTAAGCTTGCCCAAGTCTTTTGTCTAAAACTAATAATGTAAAAATTGTTTCAACCTAGCAATTCCACCAAAGTCAGTCCTAGTAATTACAATGTCGTCCACATATACAACCAACAAAAATGTAGGTGAAATACCGAATGGTCTATTTGGCATCTATGAAAACCAATTGCCAATACAACATCAAAAAACCCCCAAACCATACTCAAGGAGATTGTTTCAAATCATATAATGTCTTTTTTAACTTGCATACAGTACCTCGATACTCCCCCTGAGCAACAAACCCAGGTGGTTGTTCCATATAAACTTCTTCATACAAGTCGCTATGTAGAAATGCATTCTTAACATCCAGCTGGGACAATTAAGCAGCAAGAGAGATCAACACTCAAATAGAGAAGATTTTGGCAACTGGGGAGAAAGTCTCTTCATAATCAATGCTATATGTTTGAGTGTAAGTAACCCTTAGCAACCAAGCAGGCTTTTAGACGTTTCACCAAACCATCAGAATGGAATTTGATTGTATATAACCATTTACAGCCAACAGGTTGTTTACCAGGTGGTAGTGTAACAAAATCCCATGTCCTATTATGGTGAAGGGCATCCATGTCATTTTTCATAGCTGTCCTCCATCCCGGATCAGATAAAGCATCCTGAACTGTCTTAGGAACAGAAAGTTTTGAAAGTTGAGAAGTAAAACATGAGAATGAAGGAGATTAGGCGTGATATGAGACAAATTGACTAATCGGATGTTGAGTAACACAAGAATCACAAAATCGTGTACCTTTGTGGAGAGCAACAGGTGGAGAGTTTGAAATACTAGGTAACTCAGGTTCTAAAGATGGAGACACGGTTGGTGGAGGCATGGGAGCCTGCGGCTGCAAGCAACACGAGTAAACTTGTAAAGAAACTAGGGGAGGCATTGAGGAGGGTTCGGCAAGGTTGGGTGAGTGTGAAGGAATTGCTAGGCTGAAAAAATTTTTACACAATCAGTTTCAAACATAAGGCTTGGGCATGTTTAGATATTTCCTTGGAATTTGAATCATTAGATCTAAAATGGGTATCAACCTATCTCAGAGGAAATATGTACTTGACCTTCTGGAAGAAACCGACATGTTGGGTGCACGACCTATTGACACCCCTATAGATCCAAATCGTAAATTCTTGAAAGGGTAAGGGGAGTTGTTTGGAGATCCAGGTAGGTATCGAAGACTTGTTGGGAAATTGAATTATCTCACTATCACTAGACTGGACATCTCTTATGCAGTGAGTGTACTGAGTTAATGTTTTACAAATGCCTAGGGTCTCACATTGGAATGCTTTAATTCATATTCTTTGTTATCTTAAGTAAGCCCCTAGCCTTGAATTACTGTATCGACTAAATGGACATCTTAGGGTTCAAGACTTTTTAAATGCTGATTGGGCAAGATCCCCTTCAGATAGAAGATCTACTACTAGATATTGTACCTTTGTAAGATGTAACTTGATTACATGGAAGAGTAACAAACAAGCAGTAGTATGTCGGTCTAGTGCATAAGCTGAATACAGGGCAATGTAGAAATACAATCTAGAAAACCACAATTCAACTTGAAAATTCAAGAAACACAAACTGGAAATGTAGAAACTCAGTCCAACTATCAGAAAAACAACCGGAATAACAAAATTTCAGCCCTGTATCGATCAAAATTACACTGTATCGACTCTGAATTGCACTATTTCGCCCTGTATCAGGTTTGAATTGGCCATTATCGGCTTAAAACTGGTCTGTATCGGCTCGGAACCAGCTTGTATCGGGTCTGTATCGGCTCTAACCAGCTTGTATCGGGTATCGGCCGTAATCGAGTTCAACCTAAACTTAAAACTAGATTAGGTTATTCTAGACGAGAATAAGTGGTCTGTGAATTACCTCATCCTCATTACCAAATAGGCATTATTCCGGATTAGAAACAAGGTCTTACTCCAAGTTGGAGTTATTCACACTTAAGGATGGGATTGCTTATCCCTACAACCAAACACTCCATCTCTTCAACGTCGCTGGCGACAAGCAGCACTTCCAGCTGCCTTTGATGATGGGGAACATGCTGGGATGCACAGACAATGACGGCGAACTCACCCCTTGTGTCTAATACCGGAGATGACGTTGGAAAATCGACGGAAACACCTTGAACCTCCCATCGATCATTGACGATGAAAGGCAAAATAGCTGCCAGGATGCTTAGAAAATGACGATGACCTCGGATCCAGCAGCAGAAGCCATTGTTGAGCTTAGATCTGACGACAAAATTGAGAACGAACGCCAAAATTACTCCAATTGAACACACTCCGATTGAACACCACAAAATACTCCAGTAAGCTCAGACGACTGTGGCTCTGATACCATGTAGACACTTATGGAGGGAAAATACTTCACATTACTTATTCATTGATGTACAACAGCATATATGTACTACATACAATTGACAATTATACCCTCACAAGTTACACTTTTACAACCGTGTCCTCTAACAATAAAGAATAGGAGGTTTGGGATACTCTCTAGTAGGATATTTGCTTCATAGGACAATATGTTCTCACCTTGTGAAGTGGGCTATTGGATAGTTGGAGCATAATCTTAAGAATATGAATTTTATGGAAAGCAGCATTTATTTATTTTTTATGCTTTAGATGAGAAATTTGTCACATAAACCCTTGATGCCGATCATCATGACTTGTTTGGCAAGGTGATTGCTCTTAAAAAATGTCTACTGGGACTACAACTAGGAGTGTGCCTTTGAGGACGACACTATACAATTTTTCCATTGAGATATGGAAGGATGGAGCCATGTGGGTATCATATTGGGTAACCCACTCCATGGTGGTATGAGAACTAGCAGGGGCAGCAGGCTTTTGTTAAGCAAGTAGGCCTTTGTTTTGTTGTGCATGTGTGTGTTTATTTGTTTGAGATAGCATGTATTCTTGGGTTGTGAGAGCTTAATTGGTTTAGGTGTGCTCCCTTATAAAGAGAGCTGTTTCTATCTTTGTTGTGGATGACACGTTGGATATGGGCTGGTGACCCCCAAGGTATGCATGGACTATGTTATCTATGTCTGGGTTTCTTGGATGATTGCTATAGATTTTTAATGGACAAAGCCTCCATGACTTTGTTACGTATCGGAAGGAAACTGTTCAGAAGGAAGATTTTGTGTTGGAGAAGCTGGGTTAGCCATAGCAGGAAGAAGAGTTAAATGCAAAAATGGAAGAAGGAAGAAGATGGTACTTAATTTCGTTAAGTGAGTTTCTGGCTTTGGTGATAGTAGTGAAGAAATGGAGGCCTTACTTGTTTGGAGGTTCTTTCATAGTTAGAATTGACCATCACAGCTTAAAATACTTGTTGGAGCATAAAGTTGGCACACCAGCTCAACAGAAATGGCTGTCGAAGTTGCTGGGATATGAGTTTTGTATTGAGTATAAAAATGGGGTAGAGAACAAGGTGACAGATGCCTTGTCCAAAAGAGAAAGGAATGAAGATTCTGCAGTCTTATATGCTATTACTGTGCCAAATCATACTTGGTTGGAAGAGATTAAGAAGGCATACAAAGATGATCAGGTAGCTCAACAGCAGGTGGCTGTGTTGCAAGAAGATCCTTCAGCCAGTTCAACCTTTTCTCTCAAACATGGAGTTCTGTTTGTAAAAGGGAGGATCTACATTATTGCAGGTCACTTAGGTTTCCATAAGTCTTTGCATAGAGCTAGATTAGATTTTTACTNAGGGGTAGAGAACAAGGTGACAGATGCCTTGTCCAAAAGAGAAAGGAATGAAGATTCTGCAGTCTTATATGCTATTACTGTGCCAAATCATACTTGGTTGGAAGAGATTAAGAAGGCATACAAAGATGATCAGGTAGCTCAACAGCAGGTGGCTGTGTTGCAAGAAGATCCTTCAGCCAGTTCAACTTTTTCTCTCAAACATGGAGTTCTGTTTGTAAAAGGGAGGATCTACATTATTGCAGGTCACTTAGGTTTCCATAAGTCTTTGCATAGAGCTAGATTAGATTTTTACTGGCCTGGGTTGAAAGCTAAAGTCAAGAGATTTATAAGGGAATGTGAGATTTGCCAGAGAAATAAAGTTGAAAATGTGCATCCAACTGGGTTACTACAACCCTTACCAATTCCTCAACAAGTATGGACAGATATTTCAATGAACTTTGTGGAGGGGCTACCTGTGTCAAAAGACCATTCTGTAGTCATGGTGGTGGTTGATAGGCTATCTAAGTATGCTCACTTCTTGGCCCTAAAGCATCCTTTCACAGCAGCTAAGGTAGCTTCTTTGTTTTTGAACAATATTTTAGGTTGCATGGTATGCCTAGGAGTATTGTGTCAGGTAGAGGTTTGACTTTCACCAGCTCTTTTTATAGGAGTTCTTCAAGCTACAAAGTGTGAATTTGTCTTACTCTTCAGCTTACCATCCTTAAAGTGATGGTCAAACTGAAGCCATGAATAAGTGTTTGGAACACTTTCTGAGGTGTTTTTCAGGTGACAAACCAAGGTTGTGGGGTTGAATGGTTACCCTTGGTTGAATGGTGCTATAATACCACCTCTCATTCCTCTACCAAACTCACACCATATGAGTTTCACCTACCAGATTACAATCATATATTCCTAGGTTATCACCTAATTAAGCTGTTGAAGAGCTATTGAAGACCCAGGAGCAGATCTTAACTACCCCGAAGAACAATTTGATAGTTGCACAGGAAAGAATGAAACTACAGTTTGATAAACATCATACTGAGAGAGTATTTGCAGTGGGGGATTGGGTTTATCTAAGGCTTCATCCTTATCAGCAAAGCTCATTGGTAGTGAGAAGAAATTTCAAGTTATCACCCAAATTTTTTGGTCCATTCCAGGTAATAGATAGAATTGGACAAGTGGCTTACAAGCTTGATCTTCTGTGTTTCATGTTTGAAAAAGGTGGGCCAACATGTATCTCCACTCTTTACACTACCACCAATAGATGTCCATGGGGTGATCATTCCTAAGCCTCAAACAGTTTTACAGCGTTGCAGTAGGAAAGTCAACAACAGAGCCCTGGTCGAACTTTTAGTGCAATGGCAGGAGTTTGATATTGAGGAAGCTACTTGGTTACCTTATTGGCAGCTTTGACAAAAGTTCCCACACCTTGTGGCAAGGTGCTTCGAAGGGGAGGGGTATGTTACATATCGGAAGGAAGCTGTTTAGAAGGAAGGTTTTGTGGTGGAGAATCTGGGTTAGAAGCCATAGAAAGTTGGGTTAGAAGCCATAGCAGGAAGAAGAGTTAAATGCAGAAATGGAAGAAGGAAGAAGATGGTAGTTAATTTTGTTATGTGATGTAAAGATGCAACGTCGTGTTGTATAAATAGAACATTGTCGTTTTGTTTAGTCTTGTGAATGTAAAGTGATGTAAATAGAACGTTGTCATTTTTAGTATTAAATCCTGATATGAAATGCTGTCGTGTAAGAATGGAAAGAACGAATAAAAAGGGAGTGGAAAGGACGGAAACATTACAGAAGGATTTACACAATTCAATTCTCTCTCTCTTTCTTTGTCTCTTCTCTGTTCTTGGAAAGTGACAAGCTTGAACTTAGTCATTGAAAGGCCCATTACAGACTTCCTTGTATTAGTTTCTAATCTAACTTGGTGTTTCTCGTGCATATACCCCGTGCACTTGAGCTATTCCTATCATTATTATCAATAAGATATATAATTACCTATTAAAAAGATCTATTTCTGGGTTTTTTGACAATTAGCTTACCGAAAACTAGACACATCAACATGTCCCCAGGTACAATCAATAAATTTACAAATGTTCACAAACAAATGAATAGAAGTTAACTACTTCTATCATCTATGTGCAAGTAAATAAACACTTTTCACAAGAGGCACTTGTCTCATATTGCAATTAATTAGTATCTGCTTGTACCTGAAGAATGCGGACCTTGTTGTTTTCTCGTGACAATATCTTGCTGATTGCTAAATTGGGAACTATTCTGCAAATAATAATTTAAATAAGGAAAAACTAAGAAATCATTTTATCTAAAACCCATCTCTAACAGCAGCTTGTAGCACCACCCTTCTCTCCCTCTCAAAGACAACTATGCAGAAATGAATATCTCAACCATTACATATTTCATGGAGAACTATTCCAGATTAAGAAAAAATTAAAGGCTAAATGGACCTTAGATTAAAGAAAAAGGTTCCCTTCAAATGCTCCATGAAAGGCATGATGGTAGGGCATCCCATATGAGTCCACTCTCATGTCTATTAAAGCAACCTCTCGAGCATGCCAATAACTACTACAGGGAGGCATAACCAACTGCATCATTTTAATAAATCAGAACTCATTTTTTGGTGCCAAATGTGATGGAAAATGTTGGACATGACCCCTAAGTGTGGCATGCAAAAGTCATTAACACACCCTCCAATGCTGAAAATATTCAGCATGCCACAGGTCAGGATGTCTTGTGCCTTGTTGAGCACGCGGCATCCCTTTTTTCCCCATTTCACCTTATCTTGGTGTCAAAGATTCAGGGATGTGCCTTTGTCAAATGTGCATACCAGTAGGAGCACTTAATTTGGCTCTGCATCAAAGGAAATTTGGGTTTATTGTGTTCCGATCTAGTTTTGAGTACGACCCCAGATTTATACATATTTATGGCAAGTAGAACACATCCTAACAGTTTTTCCATTCTTATTTGGTAAATGCAATCCAGAGATTGAGATTCTGAAAGAATCGATACAGGATTTACACAAGGAAGCAGCCAATATCTTACGGACTTCCGGTAATGGAATATCTACATTTAGAGAAGGTCCACAAACCAAAAGCATGAGTCACTTACTCGGGAAGACTTTCATAAGCAGTTAAAATGCTCCATACTTCATGAACAGGAGCTTTTACTGTGATGCTAGCAACAACACAACGATGAACGCCTCCATTTTCCTTCAGACCAAAATCATAGTATCAGATACTTCTAAAACAGTATGCTCTCCTGGCAAAGGAAGGCCAGGCAAAAATAGTCTAGGGTCAATCATTTACCAATAGACCATCAAATCTACGAAGATGAACTTCATCCACCAAGCAAGGTCTATCAAGTCTGCAAACTTTTCCAAAGACACCCCAGTTACTGTTCGGTTCACTAGAAGTTGGAGACAAGGGACCAACACTAGAGCCAGCAAATCTCTCTTTAAACTCTCCAAGTGACAATTTATCCATTTCACACAATGTACCATCCAAGTTCTTGTCAAGTGAACTAACAACACACATAGATGTTTGAGAAGAGGCATTCCCACTGAGTGTGACATTCTTCATCCCTTCAACGTTCCTTTCAGCTCTACAAGCCAATGCTTGAAGATTTACAGGCAGATCTGATCTGATGATTCGCTCCAAGAAAATGGCAGGAAAACTGAATCTTGGTATCACATTAACTTCGTAAGATAAAGTCGTTGATGATGAACTGCAATATACATGAAAAGGAGAAGTTAGAAAAGTAAAAAACATGATTTTAATGGCAGCATTTTTTTTTTTTAAAGTATTATATATAATCAATAGGAGTAACCAAGTATACTGGATGTATACAAGAAAATCCCTAACCCATACTAGGGAGCTCCTACTGCCCAAAAAGCCCGCGAAAAACTATCAAAATACATCAAGCCCAAGTTAGAAAAAAAACACACCACCCCAACCCCAACCCCAACCCAATGTTTCCTGCAGCCCAATCTCCACCCGAATGCAAAAAACTACAGCCCTCGACTTGAGCTACCGCCCTTAGCGTCATAGTTGATTGCACAAAAAAGACGCTTCAACTCTCTGCTTTTCTTAAAGCTTGATTTGGTATCACGCGAGTGGCTCTCTTCAACCTCAGAGAGTAGAGCTTTAAATTGGTCTTCACATCCTTCATGTGTGATTCTCACAATATGCTGAATCTCATTAACCTTTTGCAAAACTCAATCCAGAGAAGATCCATCTATATTGTTTAAGGGAGGAAGAGATACCAAGTGGACAACGTCTTCCCCTGACATAGCGCAAGACGTAGTTCCAAACGGCACCAACAATAAACCCTTGTTCAAATCCTGTGCCTCCTCAACAACTCCAATGGTACTCTCCATTGGAAATTCTAGGTTGGCAGCCAGTCCCTTCGCCTCTGGAGACCTTGTATGTGCAACTTCGTCTGACCCTTCGGATTTCTCAGATACAGAACATGTTGACTTCTTCACCATTAAGACTGGGGACACATCAGAAACCTCCCCCAAATGTTCCGTAGAAGCTTGTGTGCATCTTGGCTCAGGAGCTGAAGTTACCGACGAAGGAATGCCGAGAGCGACAACGGAGATTACAGAAGTGGAGCCCTTCTGAAACACGGGCCCATGGATCTTCGGCCTCCATTTCGGGTTTGGGAGGCGAAATGGGCTTATGCGTCCCCGCCCAAGTTTGGCCTTCCCTTTATCTGGCTTCAAACTATTACACCCAGTAGACTTCCTTTTTCCTAATTTTAGGGACCGCATACATTGGCCCAAGCCCAGGCCCAAACCTTTGATTATCGTAAAAATCCAAGACTTTATCTCCTTTCTAACCAATTTCAAATCCTCCTTCATGCCCGTTACCTCATTTTCCAAACTATGCAGATACCTCTGCAACTCGTTTTCTCCTTCGTGGCAGTAATTGCAAAGGTATTTGCAAAAATAGTGAATTGATGAGTGGATGGAAAAGAGAACAATGAATCGCCTTGACTTCATCCAAAATAATACGCTATTGGATTTTACTCAACATATCAACTGTGGATTTTTAAGGTTGAAGAACTTCACAACAGCTTTTTGAAACATTGGGTATTTTTTCAAAATAAAAACAATCTGATAATGGATTTGATATCCTCGGCTAATAAACATTGATAGGAATCTAGCTGTCAAGGCCTTCAAATTTAAGACAAATTCGTTCAGGTACCTAAGGGAGAGAAGAATAGAGTTCAAAGTAGGCATGGCTCAGCCTTTCTGAATTTCAGCCTGTATAAGTTCGGCTTTGTCCAAAGAACCACTGATTTTTTGTATACATTGAGACAAAAATTGCACAATGAGAGTTCAGAAGATAAAATGCTTTATAAAAATAAAGAACTAGTATTGCTGATTCATACCATGATGCACTGACTATTTTGTGATTTTCAGTGTACTCGTTCTTAACAACTTCCCTTTAGGCTTTTCAACCATCCTTGAAAAAGGAGGGAAAGCAACATATAGCTCGACCATACAACCATCCTGATAATTTACTGAGCTTTGGTGAAGGGGCATCATGACTGGCTTAAGGTGAAATCAAGAAGTTAACTTTGACCCAGTAGAAGGGCATAATCCTTGGATAAGTTGACTGATATTTTGATATAAGCATCTCCAGAATCAAAACATGTAAATGCTAGATTCTTTAAAAAACAAGTTGGTTTTCCATTCAAAAATATTTGAATTGTACCTCAGTCCAGATTTTAATGACCATTTGCCTTCAAACTTCTTGAAGTCTCCATCCACCATGGAAAAGTGGAGTTCACGGTCATTAGCCTGAACCATTGAAACTTTCTTAGAGGTACTATGTATGCAGGAAATATATAGATGAGAACTGTGATCAAACAGTAAAGTTATAGAAGTGTGCAAGAAGAAAAGAAGGTTGCTCCCGTTTCCTATTCAGGAGTTAGTCCCAGTTGTAAGCACATAGAATTTGGCTTAAGATTCTTTACATTGGGGAATTCTTGAAGATCCAAGACAACACGTGCTTCAATGTGCCAATATAGTGCCCTTTGCAAGCCTCTTTGCTCCAACCATATCCGGCCGGGATGTGGGCAAGGTATTCTCCCGCTAATAAATCAGACAACGTGCAATCCGGTCAGATAAAGTAATAATCACAAGTTATAACACTAACAACAACAAACAAATCGATTTCACACGGAGCCACCAGATATTAGTCATATACATCTGGCGGAAGCCAGTAAGCCGGTTGCCTCATCCTATCCCGCAAACTAATTGACCAAAGGCTATATTATATTTACTACAATAATTCACTAAACAGTAACATATGACAAACTGAGAAAATTCATCTATCTATGTGGAAACGTATTGAACCGGCCTAAGATACCAGCCCGAAGCACAGAGTTGATATAAAATTCTCCAGCCGGAAGGATTCAAGAAAACCCACAAAGCAGATTATGGTCACTTGTAAAAAACATTTGTTTTATTTATTTGTCACCTGCAAACAAGATTGGGGATGAAATCGGCGAGGCGCTCGTAATCGGTAAGAGCATTCCAGACCGATTCAATGTCGGCATTAACAGAAATGTGGGCCTTGATTCTCCGTTCCCTCCAAGATATCACTTCCACCTCGCACTGTACTCTCTGTTCATTCTCATCTTCTACACCCTCGGTATGGGTATTACTAGTACGCAGAAGGTTCTTTCGGGAGTGGGTCCATTGGGATCTGCCAAACGAGGAAGAGATAGCTACCCACTTTCTGCAGCGCTGGGAAGGGTGAAGTTGAAATTCAAAAAGGCTCGGAAACCCGGGGCTTGTTTTCGACGTAATTTGGAGAGCGTGAGCTCTAAGGTTGGAGCCTGAAAATTTGCAGATGATCATGGAGGGAGACACAGAGTGAGTGTGGGTGTATGTGTGAGTGGGTGAGAGGCAGAAGCTGAGGCTGAGGGCAACTCGGACCGTTAATGGCGACCACAAGTTCTGTAGGTGGTGATGTGGTGTGGCGTTGCTGGCCAATCAATTCTAGCTCTGTCGTAGAGAACTGGGGCCATTTTGGTAATTTCGGTTGAAAATGTGCGGTAGCCGTTACAGACCTCTCCTCGTGGGTGCTCGCTAGTGACCGACCTATAAATCAAAATCTTAAAGAACAACACATGTGAATATCAAGATAATAGGAGCATGCTTCAATAACAAAAGATTCAAGCTTATTCAAAATAGAATTTATTTTTACACCTCGAGCTTCTAACTTTCTTATATCATGTAAAACTTTTAGTAAAAATTCTTAATATATAAGAAGTTAAAATCCAACTTGCATGGAAATATGCTAAATCTAAATCATAAAAAGATCGAACCATGATCTTGTCAAGAACATCATTAAAAAAATAAAAATTACACATTGTCCAGATTATAACTTAGTATGACATTTGTATGCTTAAGACGACTTTTCACTAACTATAAAGTCATGAGAAATCACACCAAATATATCAATAGAAACTAGACTTAAATTGAAACAACTTATGTGAAGAGAGTTTCGTGAGAATCTACTTACAAAAGCTTTGAAAAATTCGAGCAAGGAATGCCAGAAAAGCTGTTTGAAGTTTCTCCTTGAGTTCTCTCCAATAAAGTGTTTCAAAAGTGACAAAAGCCTAAGGAACAAACCATGGACGATTTATATATTTCTAGAGGGGTTGAGAGGGGATGTGAGGGTGACTTTTTGGTGATGGGTTGTCAGCCAAAACCATGGGCTACAACACACGGTTTTGTGCCTTGAAGCTGCCGTGTGATGGGGTGGTGGTGAGGTGGTTGATTGCCCTCCCATAAACTACTATTTGGTGCTGACATGGGCAATGGAAGTACACTCATGGTAGTGAGAAATCTTTCCCAAGAAGCCATTCACAGGTGGTGCATTTCGGTTGGCCTTAATGAGCCTAAACCGATTGGGCCTCATTTGGGGTTTCAATAGGTTTGGTTTGAGGTTTCAGTTTCTATCAAACTCAGATTCAATTTTTCTTGATCCAATGAAAATACTATGGTTTAAAAAAATGGATAAGGGTGTAATGACATGAATTTGAATGGTTAATAGCATGTGGAAGTAATTTAATCATGTGATTAAACACTACTTGTTTGGATAGAGAAACCATCTCATCTCATCTCATCATTACAATTTTTTTAAATTTTCACACAAAATATAATAAACAATTCAACTTTTTCAAATTTTAAAACAATAATAATATTATAAAATAATATTCTAATAATATTTTATTCAATTTATCTAAAACCATTTTATCTCATCTCATTATTCAAACGAACCCAGAGCTAAACTAGCTTCAATTAGGGTTTGGGAAACAATTTAGAGTTTTGGTTTTCACAATATATTTGGAGTTTTATTTGGGTTGAAATCTTTTTTGATTTGACACAAAATGAATGGTTGGATGGAATAATATTTGGCTTAGGTGGCATGATTACAAAGCTTTATTTTCCTTCACATTTCCATATCATGGTTCCTCTTGATGCCAAGTGTCCAAGTGAAACTTCTCTAGACTGATTTGGATGTTCCACACTGTAATCTGAAAATGTCAAAACCGCTGGACTGCGTCCCACATGGCTCTAACATAGAAGTTACTATTCACTCTGAAAATAGCAAAAATAACTTTGCACCATAAAATCCTAAATAATCCTACAACACTAGTAGTGCACTTCATTTCGCTAATTTCAACTCCTAAGTGCTTCGAACAAATCAAAATGCGTTTATGAACAACTGTTGTCTGGAAAACGAAATTTGTTTTATTGCACTGTAAAATCATAAATCATTTGCGACTAATGAGAACGTTTCTCATTCTCACACTCCTAAATTGCTNGCTTCTAACTTACTCTCGATGTTTTTACATGTGAGGTGGTAAGGTTGTATTATTTATATTCATGTTCATTATTGCTCATGATAATTTTTATAATAGGCAATGCCATGTCATCAATTATCTTATGAATGTCATGTCATTATGTCTGTTACATGTTTATTTGTTATATGCGACGAATGTCATGTTATCATGTCTATTACACGCTTATCTGCTAATGATTGTTACATGTTTATCTATTACACATCACAAATGCGATGTTATTATGTCTATTAAATGTTTATTTACCACATTCCATGAATGCCATGTCATCATATTTATTTGTTACATATCATAAATACCACATTATTATGTCTGTTACATGTTATTTGCTACATGCCATAAATGCCACGTCATCATGTTTATCTGTTATATGTCACGAATGTCACGTCATTAGGTTTGTTACATGTGTATTTGCTACATGCCACATCATCATGTCTATTGCATGTTTACCAATTACGTCCTATGGATACATGTCATGAGGAGAAATGATATTTGCAGTAATAGAGTGTACAAGCGCAACACATTCCGTTTGAAAAAATAGTAAATATGAAACTCATATGAAAAAAATTAATTTTTTAATAGTAGATCCCACTATTTTTCAAAAGGAGTGTACAGCGCTTACACAACCCATGATTGTATCAGCATTACTTTGTCATGAGTCACACGAGTCCATCATGAAATACTTTCTCAGTCCGTCATGCATAGGATACTCGGGGCGTAATCATTCTAATTGTCCGAGTATCTCCATTGATAACTTATACAAGATACTCCTAGCGTAATCATTCTAATTGTTAGAGTATCTCTATTAAAATACTCATGGCATAATAATTCTGATTGTCACAATATTTTCATTAAAACTACTATAAGGTACTCCTGGCATAATCATTATGATTGTTAAAGTACATCTATTAAAATACTCATGGTATAATCATTCTTATTCTTTAAGTATCTCTGGCGGAATACATTAGGCGTAATCATTCTGATTATTTAAATATTCCTGACAAAGAAACTAGCGAAATCATTTTGATTGTCAGTGCATTCTATTAAAAACATGTTCATGTTAACAAGGTTTTTTGTTCACGCAGTCATGCCATGTTTATGTTAAGTCACGTTATGTTCATNTCCAATCCTGTAAGTAAGCCCAAGAGCTCACTAAGCATTTTGGCCCAGCCTCGAGTTCAAGTCTTAACCTAGAATCTGCTGCGGCTTCTCCTTAATACCACAATGCTTCGAGAAGGGTCTTATCCCCTAGAGGGCAGAATTGCGAAGTAGAGAGAAATGGTTAGAAGAGAGAGAAGGAAGGAGATGATGCGGGAAGAGGAAAAAAGGAGGGGAGGCACATGAGAGAGGGGGATTGATTCAGAGCCATTTTTAGAATCCTTAGTTTGTTTTTACTTTGAGAAAAATTATTGATATTTTCCTTACTTTCTATTAGGGTTTTCAAATCATCTATCACATGATGATTTGGGGCTAATATTTTCATGCTTTATTCATTATCGGTTTGGAAGGATCTCTGTTCTTGAACTGTTGTAGACTCATGGCACAATTGGACCTTGAAATAATCAATGATCCTTTAACCTTTGAGTCTTGAGATAAAAGGGGATGATAATACAGTGAGGGTTTTATTTTTGTTGGTGTTTTAATCTGAGTTAATGTTCATTTTGTTCTGAAGTGTTGTCGACTCATGGCACAATAGGACTTTGAAATAATCAAGGATCCTTTAACCTTTGAGTCTTGAGATAAAAGGGGATGATAATACAGTGAGGGTTTTATTTTCGTTGATGTTTTAATCTGAGTTAATGTTCATTTTGTTCTGAAGTGTTAATTTCTTGATTGAGTTAACATAAGCAGATACACCCAGCAGCTTTAACCACGATGGTAGAGGAAACCCTAACCCTATACCCCTAGTATTTATGCTTTTTGACAAATACAGTTTCAGTTTCTAAGCTTGGAAAAGTTTCTACTTCAAATATTGCATATCTGGTTTTTATAATAAATTTTTCCTTAGAAAAATCACAAATCCTTGCTTCATTCATCAAAATCATTAAATCATCCACATTCTTTATAACTCCAAAGCACACAACTCATCTTTTGGTCTCTCAGTTATTGGGAATAAATCAACTCCACAAAGGAGATTTGTTCCACCATATTCTACTCTCTCTTGATTGATTTCATTTCATTCATTTGAACCTTGCTGGATTATGTTCATATAGTTGTCCCTGTGGAAATGACCTTGGACACTCCCACTACATTCTAAATCTGCTTTTATACTTGGAAGCACTATTTGGCGAGTATCAGTGGGTATATGTTGGAAATTTGTCATGGAGTTTTGATTGGTGAAAGTTGAGTCTAAAGGTGCAAAGGTTCTGTTTTGACAGTTTTTTGTGTTCAATGATGAAACTTGGACGTTTGGAGTTATTTTGATGAAATAATGTGTAGATCTCGACTTGATGAAGTGCTTAATTGGTTTATATACATGTTATGATGTAAATCAAATCATGATAGGTTTTTATAAAAGAGTCTTGCATGATTTCAAAGAGATAGATATCGTATGGCTCAAAACCGTATCTATTTTAGAATAGTTTGTGATTTTGGTTCTAGAAACTTGATCCTATGGCCAAGAGAGAGATCTCATAGTTTTAAATTATTTTAAATTTTTCTAAATTGATATTTGGACTTCGACATAATTTACATGAGAAATGTAAAATTTTGGCAAGTTTTGGAGCTCATACGCAAAATCTTTATTTTAGGGATAAAATTATAATTTCTCACAAGTTGAGGGGTATCTTTGCAATTTTAGCTATAAGTTAGTAAGTTTGATGTTTATAACAATTTAGAGGGATATTCTAACCTAGAAAAATATCTCATTTCAGTTTGCACTCATTTATGCTTTGCTTAATGTTACGCTACGCTTTTGCTTTATGCTAAAAATCTGTAAGTTAACTTCTAACTTACTCTCGATGTTTTTACATGTGAGGTGGTAAGGTTGTATTATTTATATTCATGTTCATTATTGCTCATGATAATTTTTATAATAGGCAATGCCATGTCATCAATTATCTTATGAATGTCATGTCATTATGTCTGTTACATGTTTATTTGTTATATGCGACGAATGTCATGTTATCATGTCTATTACACGCTTATCTGCTAATGATTGTTACATGTTTATCTATTACACATCACAAATGCGATGTTATTATGTCTATTAAATGTTTATTTACCACATTCCATGAATGCCATGTCATCATATTTATTTGTTACATATCATAAATACCACATTATTATGTTTGTTACATGTTATTTGCTACATGCCATAAATGCCACGTCATCATGTTTATCTGTTATATGTCACGAATGTCACGTCATTAGGTTTGTTACATGTGTATTTGCTACATGCCACATCATCATGTCTATTGCATGTTTACCAATTACGTCCTATGGATACATGTCATGAGGAGAAATGATATTTGCAGTAATAGAGTGTACAAGCGCAACACACTCCGTTTGAAAAAATAGTAAATATGAAACTCATATGAAAAAAATTAATTTTTTAATAGTAGATCCCACTATTTTTCAAAAGGAGTGTACAGCGCTTACACAACCCATGATTGTATCAGCATTACTTTGTCATGAGTCACACGAGTCCATCATGAAATACTTTCTCAGTCCGTCATGCATAGGATACTCGTGGCGTAATCATTCTAATTGTCCGAGTATCTCCATTGATAACTTATACAAGATATTCCTAGCGTAATCATTCTAATTGTTAGAGTATCTCTATTAAAATACTCATGGCATAATAATTCTGATTGTCACAATATTTTCATTAAAACTACTATAAGGTACTCCTGGCATAATCATTATGATTGTTAAAGTACATCTATTAAAATACTCATCGTATAATCATTCTTATTCTTTAAGTATCTCTGGCGGAATACATTAGGCGTAATCATTCTGATTATTTAAATATTCCTGACAAAGAAACTAGCAAAATCATTTTGATTGTCAGTGCATTCTATTAAAAACATGTTCATGTTAACAAGGTTTTTTGTTCACGCAGTCATGCCATGTTTATGTTAAGTCACGTTATGTTCATGGCAAGTCACATTATTTTCAAGTCAAGACCATGTCATGTTTATTTTCAAGTCATGTCCCGCATGTTCAATCCATGTCCGAAGCATACATGTATTTTACTGTCATGCATGCCTATTTGTACTTTTGGTAACTTAAAAACCTTACTTGCTAAGATTTTATAAATCTCACTACGGTAGTCTAAACTTCCATTCCCCCTAGGAAGGGTGACGATGTGTCAGGTAATGGAAGAAAAACGCACGATTGCTTGGAAGATGTCGAATAAGCCGAGGAGGAGCCTTAGGGAGATGAGAGAGAGATAATACTCTAGTTTTTGGATATTGTTCCTGAGTTGATAGTGGAGCTGCGTGAGTAGTTTGGCACTTAGATTAGATCCAAGTCTATTTGTAACTAAGGAGTTACACTTCTATTACTATACTAGTTTTGTTTCAGACTAGTTGAGACCATGTTATAACTTTTGGTTATGTGAATAATATGGATATATGATTATGTTTTGGGATATAGCATTTTAGTACATTGTGTATTTTTCAAGGAAAAAAATTATCTGCAAAAATAATGCATACTGTTAGATGCATGTTAGGCACACTGCATCTTTAACTGTCATGAATATGAGTATGTGGCCTTATGTTGCATGTTCCAATGCTTCAAGCTCTGTCAAATCTCAAACAGAGTCTGGGGGTGTCACAGAGAGTAAAGTCATTGTCCTAAGATTTGCATGAATAGTAGGAATATATCATTTTGATTGGGGTCAGGATAAGACACATCTCATGATGTATAGAAGATTTATGCCAACATCAAGAGAGAAAGTCTTAAGAGTTTAAATTAGTGATTGAATGCCTATCAAGGTACCAACTACCAAAAGGAATGATTTGTTTTGGTTAAGAAGAGGTAAACTAAAATATATAGGATTCTTTGAGAAAGAAGAGAAGGTGGATTCGGTTACCTATGGACTAGGGCTGTAAAAATAAACCGGTTGGAAAATGGTCCGATATCGGTTTTCACATTTTGAAAACCAGTTTGAACCAAATCGGACTTATTTATGTATACATACATAT
Source organism: Pterocarya stenoptera (assembly GCA_003123785.1). Taxonomy (NCBI): domain Eukaryota; kingdom Viridiplantae; phylum Streptophyta; class Magnoliopsida; order Fagales; family Juglandaceae; genus Pterocarya; species Pterocarya stenoptera. The sequence continues at coordinate 284,142 of QEOT01002644.1, forward strand.
CTTTTATTTTTTTTATATATAAAATATTTTTGATATTATATATAAGTTTTTTTTATATTATATTATAGATATATTATATACTAAATTGTTAATTAATATAAAATAAAATTTTAATCTTATTATTCACGTCCATTAATCTTATAGCATAATTTTTTTTATTGCAATCTTTTAACATAAAATTAATATTACATTTTTTTATATATATAAACGGAGCACATTCATTTATTAAAAGTGAACATTACAAAGTTGACCTGAAACAAACAGTGTCAATTACAACGTTAATAGCTTCCCAGCACACTTTCGTGACTGACATGATATAATCCAGATGGCAGATCTCTAAAGACCTATGTCTGAGAGACAGCACAATTATATTCACAACAGAAGTAACAAAGTCCCCTACCCTGACTAGGCTGAGTAAGTGCCCCAAACCTTATCCAAACCCCGACTAAGTGGAGGGGGGACACAACTCTTTGGACTAAGGTCCGAAGAGACGATGTTTTTTATTTTTATTTTTCTAAAAAAGTAAAGACAGTGTAGAAAATAAAATTTTTACAATGGGAAAAAGTAGATTGCATCTTGGGAAGAGCGGGATCTGCATTTTCAACCTTGGAGGAACTAAAAAAACACAAGCAACGGCTGAGGTGGCATGTGAGGGCCACGTGCCACCCTCGAGAACAGTGGTCGGTCTGGTCAGCAGTCCGTGGTCCTAGACCCAACGCTACCACGTGTGGTGGCTAAAACGCACTCGTCGGGTGGCACATGGGTTACACTCGCTCGTGGCCTGAAACTTTGGGCCATGTGTGCAGCTCACGCGCCGCCCTGTTCGGCGAATTTCTTCGCCCGTCTGAAAGATTGGTGCCTTGGGAAGCCCATGGAGGGGCACGTGGTGGTCGTCAGATGTCAGAGAGCAGCAGATCGGACTTCCTCCATCCTTTGCCCTAAAAAAGCACTGAAAAATAAAAAGAAAAAGAGAAGAGAAAGAGATGAGAGGGAAGAGAGAAAAGGGAAGGAGGGAGGGAGGCTCCTCCCCCTGTGCTTTCAGATCTCTTGGGTGTTTCTAGAGAGAAGGGAGAGATTCTCTCTTTATATTCCAAGGGCCTGTGTCTAGCTTTAAATTAATATAACATTTGATATAACAAAAAATTAATCTTATAATTTTTAATACAACATTTGATATAACATATAAATTTAATATTATAACATAAAACTAATATAATATAAAATCTTAATCTTAGACATGAACATTAATATTAAATTATTAATATAAACTTACTTTTGATATATATATAATTATATATATCGAGGATACATTTTTGGCATAATAAATAATAATTATATTATTTTTGTAAATAGATTTTATACATTTAATCATATATACTCATATAAAAAGTTTAAAACTTATATAGACTATAGTCAAATTCAAGTCTATACCAGTATGTGTTAATTATTATAAAATAATATATTTATACTATAATATAAATAGACTAATAGTTTAGTATATGCAAACATCCTATTATTAATAACATAGATAATCAGTAAAATAAAATAACAGGATCAGACTGAACCGAAACTGGAAAACTCGAAAGTTCCAGTTTCAGCAGTGATGTGCACCTAGGAACCATCAACACAGCTAGCTCACGAGCTGTGCAAGACCCACCAGCCCATGAACCTCTGAGCCAGCAGGCCCGTGTTGATGTGGGCAGACAAGACCCACCAACTCTGACACTCCTCTACAGGAACACCTCGCATTTAAGGATTGTATCCAGAAAATGGATGGGGATCGTAGGCTACGCCCCTGCCTGTGACAGAGTGCACAAGTAGTGACCACTCTGCCCGCCTACAGTCAAAGCACAACCCAGGATACCACGTTGCGTTAAAGACTATAGTTTGGTGCTTGTGTTCACGAAGTGCACAACGAACATGCTAAATCACGAAGTGCCGAAGGAGTAAATGCTGGTGAGGAATAAAGAAAGAAGATGCACCACGAACTATGTAGCCTTATGGGCAAGTACAAGGAGATGGCGAAGAGGATGGGCACTTCATCGTCGGTCGACCAGTTGCTTACCAGCATAGACTTGCCTTACAGTGCAGAAGTGATGCTCGGTTTCCTGGGTACTTGGTCTATCTCCCTCTGGCACTGTCAGACTAACTCGTGCATTTTGGGCACCAAGGCCTCATAAGGGGGTGGCTTCATCTCTCCTCTTGCTCTATTGTCCTTTTTTGTGCTTTTTGGGTCCTTAGTTTGTCCTGATGCATTAGACTTCCTGTTAGCTTGTTCTAGCTCAAATTTCCTCGAGACAGTCAAAGGCTAGAGTGTGTCTTCAGCATTGATGAAATCGTTTACTTGATCCATGAACCTTGTGGTGTGGTGGGAGTTTTTCTCACCCGCTCTGCCATAAATGGATTTCGGGGCCATATGCCTCCTAGAAGTGCCTCCACCGTGATCTTATCATTTTGGTTGTTCGTCGTCATACGCTCTTTGTTGATACTGGCCAGGTATGCCTTCTGACTTTTGTCCTCCTTCTACTTGACAGTTAGGAGGTAGGCAACTAGGCATTTCCTCCTTTTGCTCGCTATGAATTGTGTGAGGAACAAGTGGGCCAGCCCTTCGAAGTTATCATTCGAGCCGAGTGCCAGAAACTCGAACAATCCCTCGTAGCTCCCTTTAAGGTCAATGGAAAGGCTCTGCAAACAATCTCCCTTGGGAACCCGTGCAAGGTCATATGAGCCTTGAAGGTTTTCAAGTGCTCGGAGGGTCTTTGGATCCATCATACATGTCCACAAATATGGCGTGTGCATGGTGTATGGAATGATAAGAATAATTATTATAAAATTAGAATTTATAAAAGTTTAGGGCTCATATGTTAGGATTTATTGATTTAGTTTATTGTAAAGTAATTAATGAAATCACGTTGTGGTGATGTGTGATTGGAGAGCATAAAAACCATTTTTACAGATAAAAGATTGAGATCATAGGGGTTGNTGAACATTAATATTAAATTATTAATATAAACTTACTTTTGATATATATATAATTATATATATCGAGGATACATTTTTGGCATAATAAATAATAATTATATTATTTTTGTAAATAGATTTTATACATTTAATCATATATACTCATATAAAAAGTTTAAAACTTATATAGACTATAGTCAAATTCAAGTCTATACCAGTATGTGTTAATTATTATAAAATAATATATTTATACTATAATATAAATAGACTAATAGTTTAGTATATGCAAACATCCTATTATTAATAACATAGATAATCAGTAAAATAAAATAACAGGATCAGACTGAACCGAAACTTGAAAACTCGAAAGTTCCAGTTTCAGCAGTGATGTGCACCTAGGAACCATCAACACAGCTAGCTCACGAGCTGTGCAAGACCCACCAGCCCATGAACCTCTGAGCCAGCAGGCCCGTGTTGATGTGGGCAGACAAGACCCACCAACTCTGACACTCCTCTACAGGAACACCTCGCATTTAAGGATTGTATCCAGAAAATGGATGGGGATCGTAGGCTACGCCCCTGCCTGTGACAGAGTGCACAAGTAGTGACCACTCTGCCAGCCTACAGTCAAAGCACAACCCAGGATACCACGTTGCGTTAAAGACTATAGTTTGGTGCTTGTGTTCACGAAGTGCACAACGAACATGCTAAATCACGAAGTGCCGAAGGAGTAAATGCTGGTGAGGAATAAAGAAAGAAGATGCACCACGAACTATGTAGCCTTATGGGCAAGTACAAGGAGATGGCGAAGAGGATGGGCACTTCATCGTCGGTCGACCAGTTGCTTACCAGCATAGACTTGCCTTACAGTGCAGAAGTGATGCTCGGTTTCCTGGGTACTTGGTCTATCTCCCTCTGGCACTGTCAGACTAACTCGTGCATTTTGGGCACCAAGGCCTCATAAGGGGGTGGCTTCATCTCTCCTCTTGCTCTATTGTCCTTTTTTGTGCTTTTTGGGTCCTTAGTTTGTCCTGATGCATTAGACTTCCTGTTAGCTTGTTCTAGCTCAAATTTCCTCGAGATAGTCAAAGGCTAGAGTGTGTCTTCAGCATTGATGAAATCGTTTACTTGATCCATGAACCTTGTGGTGTGGTGGGAGTTTTTCTCACCCGCTCTGCCATAAATGGATTTCGGGGCCATATGCCTCCTAGAAGTGCCTCCACCGTGATCTTATCATTTTGGTTGTTCGTCGTCATACGCTCTTTGTTGATACTGGCCAGGTATGCCTTCTGACTTTTGTCCTCCTTCTACTTGACAGTTAGGAGGTAGGCAACTAGGCATTTCCTCCTTTTGCTCGCTATGAATTGTGTGAGGAACAAGTGGGCCAGCCCTTCGAAGTTATCATTCGAGCCGAGTGCCAGAAACTCGAACAATCCCTCGTAGCTCCCTTTAAGGTCAATGGAAAGGCTCTGCAAACAATCTCCCTTGGGAACCCGTGCAAGGTCATATGAGCCTTGAAGGTTTTCAAGTGCTCGGAGGGTCTTTGGATCCATCATACATGTCCACAAATATGGCGTGTGCATGGTGTATGGAATGATAAGAATAATTATTATAAAATTAGAATTTATAAAAGTTTAGGGCTCATATGTTAGGATTTATTGATTTAGTTTATTGTAAAGTAATTAATGAAATCACGTTGTGGTGATGTGTGATTGGAGAGCATAAAAACCATTTTTACAGATAAAAGATTGAGATCATAGGGGTTGAAAAAAAAAAAAAAACCTAATGAGTTGTAAATGATATATTGTAGATTTTTATAAAATCTTAAAACTTTGCTTCTATACTTAATATTAGAAATATATTATAAACTCTTTTACACACACACACATATATATTTAGGAGGGCGGTCGATATTGTTATATTAGAAATTTGTGGAAAAAATGTAAAGGAACATTGCTAAGGTCGGTCAATGTTAACCCAAGGGAAGTTTTATCTGAATTAAATTTGGAATTGCTTAGCTGATCTCTTTTGTACAGCCTGAATGAAGAGTTGTATATCATAATTAATGTACAACTGGTATAAAGCACTGTAAATCTCACACTTTTTCATTCTCAAATTAACATCTTGTCCAATCACTGGCATTAAGAATTGATGAAGCCTCAATTTATACATGAATTGTATCCATTTAAACAACTTGGCCTGGAATACTGACCCACCTCACATATTTTAATTCCTTACCATGCCTTAGAAACGAATAGGTACAACATTATGACTATCCATTTCCAAACAACAATAAAGATGATGCCTAATTTCTAATTTTAAACTATAAGGATTAAAGGTATGATATATTTCAGGATAAGGATGTTGACATAGAAGGCGCGCCCCACAGTCTTTCACCTTCACGTTCGAGTTACTTGTTTTAACTGATGCCCCAATGTAGCTCCATTTATCCAAAATATTTGACTGCTCCAAAAACCACTTGGTTGGTAGACACACCCCAAACCCACATGGCCCTACAGAAGGGTGATCTTTGGGGCACGAAGGACTAAAGGTTCTTTTAGAGGACCTTCATTAGTCTCAAAATGATAAACAAACTCAACAAACTAGCCTTCATTAGGATGACTGCCCCTGAAAATCCTTGGATCTAAATTATCTACCTCATCAACTTCATAAATAGTAAAATGAACATATCCCTCCCACTTACTAACATTATCTAAGTTTGGATGGATCTGAAGTGTTATATGAGAACCAAAACTTCTCATGTTGAACCACTCTAGAATTTCAGCTCCCAAGTAAGACCTTGGGATTAAAACAATTATTTTCCTGCATGTGAAGTAAAAACAAAAACCACAAAGATGTTAATTGGAGTGTATATATATATATATTAAATAAGCACTCCCACAAAACATCTTATAAACGGATCAAAGAGACTCACAACGTCATAGCCTTTTGTCTGCAAATTACTTTTTTCATGATTCAAGCTTCTAATGTAGTAGACTCTGTCATCAAAACCAATATAGAAGGCCCCAATAGAGTCATCATTGGTCATAAATAGTTCTTGCATAGAGCAAGCATCATTTGAGCCAAACTTTGGCATTGCGAAAAACTTAGTGAATTTGATAGCAGTTCCATCTTTATACAATTGTTCTAGATACCCCTCACCATTCATGTCTTGAATTCCACCAAGTGCTAGGCAATCAGATACTTCCAAAATTTTAAGAGATGACAAACTACAAATAATGCTCGAAAAAATTGAGAGCTTTTTGCAGTTATGTAAAGATAATATGGAAAGGCCACATAAAATCTTAAATGATGGGGGTAGTTCCTTTATGGCAGTACCATCCAAATAAAGTAACCGCAATGAAGTCATGTTTCCCACAATGTCTGGGAACTTCTCAAATCTTGAACAATCAGAAAGATAAAAATGTTGAAGAGACTCCAAGCTAATCTCATTTGGAAAGCTTTTAAGGCGTTTGCAAGCATGTAGATTCAATCTTCTAAGCCGTTTGAGAACACCAATAGATTTGTGGACCTTAGATAAACTTGTACAACTTTCAAGGTCTAGTGTCTCAAGACTTGGGACTTCGGTGAAGTATGGTGTCTCCAACAAGTTTTGAGAGCTGCTAAGATCAAAGCGTTTCAAACTCCCAAAACTCTGTTATAAAACAATAAATATTGAACAAAAAAAAAAAAAGTATTAACGAGCTTAGTACCATTAGTAGAAAGAAGAATAAGAAGAAAACACCTTACACTAATTCCCGTCCACAGTTGCTTGATGTGACTGCATGAAAATCTAAGTTCAATAAGATTTGAAAGTTGTTTGACAAGGATTTTGAAGGACATTCAGACCATTCTAGCACCGTAACCCATGTGTTGGCATGAATCTTAAAGGGTCGTTGTGCCAATGCAGATTCAATAACTTATCACAGAGAATAGAAAAACTCATGTTGACAAAACTTGTGTTGCAAATTTTAAGAATTCTCAATTTCTTCATCTTTGAGAAGGCTTTAACACTGAATCGTTCCTCATTTTGAGTAGGTAAGTTTAGCACTATGCCTTCAATCACGTCAGTTCCCTAAAAACCAAGAACAATAAAACCGTGTGAGAAATATTTGCAAAAAACTTAAGAATTAGAATGAATNCGTTCCTCATTTTGATTAGGTAAGTTTAGCACTATGCCTTCAATCACGTCAGTTCCCTAAAAACCAAGAACAATAAAACCGTGTGAGAAATATTTGCAAAAAACTTAAGAATTAGAATGAATATACACTATCCATTTATATCTAGATTAATCCACTTACAGTATTATTCTTCAACACGTGAAGGACATCCTTATAATGNTATACACTATCCATTTATATCTAGATTAATCCACTTACAGTATTATTCTTCAACACGTGAAGGACATCCTTATAATGCCACAATCTACTACACCGGCCAGGCTCTTCGGGGGATTCATCATAAATTATTTCTTGACCCATTTTTTGTAGCAAATCATGCATCCTTAACCTTTTAGATGAGATGGTTATAAGACAGTTCTCCATGAGAATATCAATATTGAGGTATGGGTAGTAACCAAAACTTTCTAATATATCCATTAAAATGTTATCTAAGACCTCTCCTTTGAAAAAACAAGCAATATCTAAAAACAATTTTTTTTTGCAAATCCTCCAATCCATCAAAACCTACTTGAAGTATATCTAAAATTCCTTTATTAGGATTTGCTTTCAGTTGATCCCAAGCACCTTTCCATGCATTTGTTCCTCTAATAAACAAGGAGGACCTTAAAACTTTGAGAGCTAAAGGAAGGCCTTGAGCATATTTCACACAGCCTTTGGATAAATCCACATAATTTTCTTCAAGATGGGGTTTCTTGAAAGCTGCCAAACTAAAGAGCTGCAATGCTTCATCATTACTCAACTCATTAACCTTATAGATATCATTCACTCCATGTCTTTTCAATAAATGGTTATCTCTGCTTGTTAAAATGATTCTACTCCCCGAACCAAACCAATCATGGCTCCTTGCTAATGCTGTTAGATGTTCTTCTCTTTCCACATCATCAAGGACTAAAAAGATTTGTTTATAACATAGTCTATTCTGTATCATATCCATTCCCTCACGATCGTCCCAAAGATTTATTTCCCTTTCCATGAAGATCTTAGAAAGAAGTTGTTTTTGTAATGAAATTAAACCACGATTTCTAGTTTCTTCTCTAATACAGGCAATAAAGCTGCTAGCTTCAAATTGGTAAGATATTCTATCATAAATGATTTCTACCAGAGTTGTCTTACCCACTCCAGCCATACCATGAATTCCTATAAAGCGAACATCATCCAATCCAATACCAAGTATGTTCATCATTTCCTCCACACGGGGATTCTATTCCAACAAGGTCCTTGGAAAGAGTTGAAAAGTTACGACTCAATCCTTGAAGTATCCTTTTAATGATTTCTTGGACAATTGTTGATTCATACATGGGAAAATGGATAAGATAATTAATTATTATGAGATAGTGATAGCCTTTCAAGAGCCAAATGTATGATAATATATTAATGTTCAATATGACACATTATAAGGAGCGCGGTTTTGGGACTTTGGTTGTAACCTCCATGCTCCCTTTGTATAAGGTATTACTCTACCATAAATAAGGGTTATTAATAAA
>QEOT01002644.1:296223-320138 GCA_003123785.1 Pterocarya stenoptera
GGCCTTACCCTGCCGTGAGTCTAGTGACTTGACTTCGTGCTGAGTCTCGGGACTCGGCTTCATTACGTCTAAATTTTGGGCGACAAGGAGTTTTAAGGCAAACATCCGGGCATTCTCATTTATCAAGTAAGTTTACAATTTTCATACATTACATCGTTCCATGCCCTTATGCGTAGTACTTCTTCAGATGTTCGGTATTCCAAGGGTGGGGGAGCTCGAGTCCTTGATTGTTCTTAAGGTGATAGGAGCCGGGTCGGTTGTTTGCAGTCACAACATATGGGCCTTCCCATCGTGGTCCCAGATTCCCTTCTTCTTGGGTGATTATTTCAGTCCCAGCTTCTCTTCCCTCTGAAGGGCCCCCTCTCACAGGAGCAATGTAAGGATATGTAGTCAAAAGTAATTGATGCATATGTTAAAGCCAGAGGAACAAATTTGTAGCTCTGAGGATGAAGGGAAGCCATAGAAATACGGACTTTTTAGAGGAATAGGTATGGATGAAAATTAAAAATATATATATATGGATGAAAATTAAGAAGGTAGTCAGTCCCTAGAGAGGAAGAACCATGAGTGATGATACAATTAATAGTCAGACAATGATACGTCTTTTAAAAAAATCCAAATAGCTAAATGGCCAATGGTCGAAGATGAAACAATTAATATTGGGGGCAAGCACTTGCTAGTTGAATGGGCAGCTAGATCTCCCTCATCATTTCCCTAAATTGGTGGTCATCCACAACCAAAAGCTACCAAACAAATCTTGATTCAGAAACATTAAATAGATCATCAAATATTCAATTTGAATCTAGCGTACCATGTAAAGCTATATCAGTTAATAAATTTATTTTTGTGAAATCTCTTACGGGAGGTTTGGATAGTAAGTTGAGATGAAAGTTGAATAAAATATTATTAGAATATTATTTTTTAATATTATTATTCTTTTGAGATTTGAAAAAGTTAAATTATTTATTATATTTTGTATGAAAATTTGAGATATTTGTAATGATCTAGATAAGATACGATGAGATAAGATGAGATTGAGATGAAATATTTTTTGTATCCAAACCTAATCGTGGCAGTAGCACTTCTCTAACAAAAAAGTAATAGATCATAAGGATCAAATGTTAAATTTATTTAATTAAAGGGATTAGATTTCACATCAAAAATTTATAATTTTTGTTACATGAGCTAGATCGCTAACTGATCAATACAAGTCTAACATGTGTATTTATATGGATCCAATTAAATTTGATTGGTACAACCGGCCAGAATCCAATTTTAGGGGGGTACAAATTTGAGAATCTCCAACATATCCATGCATGCTCTCCCTATAAGATTAAAAGAAAAAATGTTACCTCAGATGAAAATGCCATCCAGATATGTTGCCCACTTCTTTCAAAGCAACTCTCCACGTTTGCATCTTCTCCACATCAATATTAGGGTCTTCTTCATGCCTAGCAAAAGCTTCTGCAAAAGCCCCAGTTTGGTTTCGTACCTCAGAGGGATCGACATGGTAGAAAACAAGCAAAACTGTCAAACCCATCTCTCTCATGCATTCGACAATCTGGGCAAGTTCAATCAAGCACCATCTTGAGGAAGCATAGTTTTTGAGATAATGGGGATGGCGTACATGGATTCACGTATTGCTTTCAAGAGTTCTTGAGAAATATACTTTCCTCGCTCAAGCTTATCGTCGTCTTGAAAGGCAATAATGCCTTTCTTTTCTAAAGCAGTGTATAAATGGTATGTAAAACTCTTGCTGGTGTCTTCGCCATAGAAATTGAGGAAAACATCATGTGTCTATCGAGGTCTTAGAGAAGTGGAAGAAGACGGTGGTACTGATGATGAGACTCTTTGGGTGCTTAGGGGAACCATTGGTCATTCGTAACAAAAAAACTTGTTTAAAGAAATGTTTGCTAGTAATTTGGAGATCACTTGGAGAATTATGAGAAGAGCTAGAGCACTAACAGGCTAGCTAGAGATATATATAGGAAAGAGGCTCCCTTGCTTTCCAGACTATCAAACAATTTAACAAACATCACCATTAGTGGGAATCAGGCCAGCTTGATCGTGGGTTGATGTTAATTTCAGCCTAGAAGACGTAAACAAGACGGAAGAAAATTTGAGATCATCAGTTGACTCGGACAATTTGCACATTAATGGTCTTGGCCGCGGGTCTTCCACTGCCAATCACGTCTTGATCCACGGCATGCTCACAAGTCCAAACTTCCAGTTGATCTATTGTTTGGCAAACCGCGTCATTAGAAGATTTTATTCTTCATCTTAAATTTAGGTTTCTGCAAAATATATTGGGAAATAGGCATAAAATTTATATTTGGTAAATATCCGACCGTGTTTATGTTAAGAAAATTGTTAATTTGGTAAATAGTTTACAAGTTATTTTTGTGTTTTTTTTTTTTCTTTCAATGTATTAATTTTCAGTTAAAAAATTTGTATTATTTTAGGCTTTCTTTTTAACTTTAGCTTGATTTTCTTGATTTCAATTACTTGATTTTATTTTATGTTAATTGAATTTTTTTTAGATTTTTTAACATGGCATGTTGATTTGGCATTTTAGTTTCTCTTAAAATGCAAACTTTCTATTTTAACGAGGCATATTACGTGATTAGTTTTGATACAGCAAGAGGGTAACATGTCAACCAATTTGAAGTTTGATATATATATAAATATATATATATATATGTATGTATGTATATATATATATGTATGTATATATATGTATGTATGTATATGAACGGGATCTTTATGTTGCATGGTGATCTTAATTTCAACGAATTAATTAGAAGAAAATGAGACCCTAGAAAATTTGAAAGAGACTTTGGGAATCGATGAACCTTGGTCTTGGTGAATGGACGGATTTTAACTTTAAGTGCCCGTCATGTCTTCCAGTTGATCATTATGTTAAGAAAATTATTTATTTCATATGAACCTACAAATTATTTTGTGGTTTTTTTTTCCCTAATTTCTAGTAGCTGTTATAAGTTTATTTCCACTTTCCATTATAAATAATATTCTTTCACTGAGCCACGATAAACCTTTTACGATTTATTTAAATAAATTCTTATGATGTTTTTAAATTTTAATATAAGTTTCTAAAGTTTTGGCTTTTTATGTTAATTTTACTTTTTAACTTTTCACAATGGCATGCTGATTAGGTATAAATTATAATTGTTTTCTTCTTTAAATGACTAGAGTGAATTCTAATTGTAATCATTTCGTTGGTTTTTACGCGTGACAACCACGTACGTCAATAAACATATATAAATATATATATATATTTATATGTTCCAATGAGTTTACTTTATTAGAAAAAAAAATGATTACATATAAATAAACTCATTGGTACATATAAATATATATATATATATTCCGGGATATTTTTTCTCAATATAGTTAATTTTAGTATAAGGTAAGGAGAAAAAAAAGATCCAAGAAAGTTTGAGATCATTGGACTTTGATTGCATACTTTAAGATCTCATTTAGTTACACAGATGAGATGAAATAAAATAAAATTTAAAAATTGAATAAAATATTGTTAGAATATAATTTTTATTTTAAAATTTGAAAATGTTTAATTATTTATTATAATTTTTATGGGATCAATTTAAAAAAATTGTAATGATAAGATAAGATATTTTGATAACCAAACTAGGCCTAAGTTTGGTCTTGGTTTGGTGGGTTTCCACCACCTAGCACGTCCTATATATAGCATGATCAAATTGATAACTTTGTTGAAATATTGTTTAGGAATTGTAGTTGAAAACTTTTATTTTTCATCGATCTTAAATTTTAAAAAATGAACTATACATGAATAGTCATAAGCGTCTTATGTTTGATAAACATCCAACTTTGTTTCAACGTATGGTTATTTTGTTTTTGTTTTTTTCTTTGTAGTTGTCAGGTTCTTTATAGTTTATTTCCATTTCCCGTAATAAATAAAATTTGCCGATAAGCCAAGATAAACCTTTTACACTTTAAAATATGGGTAGTGTAAGGGATTTCCCCCAGTTCATAAGTCCATTGGGCACTCTGTCAGAAAGTAATGGGCTTCACCCTGATGCCAGGTCCTAGGGCCCAAATTTACCCACAAAGTAAGTCGTCTGCAAGAAAAAATAAATAATGATGGCTGATAGAACAGACAGACTTGACGTCGCTCAGCCACTCCCCGCTCATGGGGACTCTATTGGGACCCCATCAAAAACCGCCCTAAGACAAGGTCCTAGGCATGCATGGATAACAAAGATCGAGCTACTTCCAAGATCAAGGCTAGCCAAGGCCAACCAAGGGTCAAAGACATATCACGGGCCACATTCGCCATACAAGACTATATCATTTATTTATCTTTATTTATTTTATTTTATTATATTTCAAGGGACCTAGTGGGAGTTTCTACTTTGTAATCTTTGTAAATAGGACCTTTAGGTATTCATTTTAAATCTTTTGACAATTTGGTAAATCTCTAAGTGGGTGGATTATTGTTCTTGAGATCATTTTTCGGCGCTTCGCACTTGGGCTACTTGGGTGAAATTCGTGAATCCCTAGGAAAGGATCATCACCTTAAAATTCGTGATTATGTGTGATTCAATCTATCTTATTTCATCATTGTGCAATTCGTGAATCAATGGTGATATATTTATCTATCTTATGAGTATTGTCTTTGTTCCATTCAATTATCAATCTCTTGTCTATGTTTTCCATTCTATATTCCAAAAACTCAAAAATACATTATTCTTATCTTTCTTGTTTGTTCTTACATTTTTCATCTTGTTTATCTTTACTTTCTTACAAATCAAAGACATTCTAAGCCTCAATCTTAGTATTTTTTGATTTCTCAAAATATCCAAATAAACCATAAAGAGAGTCTTCATATTCTCTTGTCGAGTCCATTCATCCATTGTTCATACATTATCTTGCATCCTTCCATCTCACAAACACAATTCATTCACCCATCTGATCTTTTCCACTCACATATTCGGCCATCACATTATTTGCCCTACTTTCCATACTCATCAATTTCATAAGACCTAGCCTCCATCATCCTCATAACCCTAGCTGAAACACCATAAGCTCCACTTCCCAAAATTAGCCTTCCTTCACCTACCCTTGACTTAGCCAAAATCCACTAAGCCTCTATCTTCCCATAATTCTCTCTTACCAAAACTAACCTCCATCCATCCAACAAAGCCCTAGCCGAATCCCTTGTCTTCCATAAACTATATAAATTTTGGTAAGTTCTGGAGTCCGATTACAAAACCCTTATTTTAAGGGTAAATTTATAATTTCCCACAAGTAGAAACTTTGCAAATTTAACCCTAAGTTAGCAATTTTTATTTTTATAAGATTTAAGTGAGATATCCTAACCTTAGAAAATATCTAATTTTAGCTTAAGCCTTTTTACGCTACGCTTTATGCTACAGTCTGTAAGTTAGCTTCTAACTTAATTTCAATATTTTTACATATGTATGGTGGTAAGGCTGCAATTGTTTACTTTCATGTCATTATGCTTATTATAATTGTTTATGTCATGCCACATCACTTATTACTATACATGATTATCTGTCACATGCCACAAGTGCCATATCATCTATTACAAGTGCCATGTCATAAGCATTGAGTATGTCATGAAATGTTTCTAAGTTATGCATAAATCTTTTTATCTTATCATGCCCCCCAAGTGTTAGGGTGGGAATTATCCTTGTGGAACTCCTATGTCCACTCTAGAGTGTTCAAATTGGATGTGGAATCCCCTAAGTTGACGAAATACAATCAACAAGCTTCGAATGTGACCTAAGTAACCAGTTTCTAAAGTGAAGTCAGGCACCCAGTGCCAATGGTGCCAAACTACACGTTTACAGGCTAAGTTATCATGACGTACTCATAACTAGCAATAATGTCTATGATGTGATGCGGTACTAGCAGGAGCACACGAACATTGGGGAGTCGTGGAGCATTAGTTGATGTAAACAAACATGTATATGTGACAAGGTCATGTTCATATCAAGTCATGTTATGATAAAGTCAAGTCATGTTATGTTCATGTGTAGCCATGTTATTTTCAAGTTATGTCATGCATGTTCAAGTCCATGTCATAATGCATACATGTCATATTACTGTCACACATTCCTATTCATACTATTGGTAGTTTAGGAACTGTAGTTGCTGAGATTTTGCAAATCTCACTTGGTAGATTCAACTACCATACCCCTCAGGGGACTGGGGATCAAGACTCAACCAGCTGGACGAGGTTGAGTAAGCCGCAGAAGACACTATAGGAGCTTATGGAGTTGGTGCTCCAACTTTCAGATTCCATTTTGGCGTTTATAGTCGAACTGCGTGAGCGGCTTGGTGTTTAGTGTAGTAGTTTTATTTCATGTTTGTATTTATGGAGCACTGTCTCCAGTACATGTTTTAAAATTAGAATTGTTGGAAGCTAGTTATAAATTTTGGATATGTCAATGTTATGAAATTATTATTACATTTTGGGATATGGCATTCTGGTACTTTGTGTATTGCTAAAAAAAATTATCCTTTATGAATACTACATATTGTTAGATGTATGTTAAGTACCTTGCATCTTCAACTGTCATGAATGGGAGTATGTAACCTTGTGTTACATATCTCGACACTTCAAGCTCCGTCAAATCCAAGCGAAGTTTGGGGCATCACATAACTTAACAACTAGACTCGATATGTTGGCCTTAGCCTTGAGGACAAGTCATCTTATTTATTGATAACCTATCTAACTCCTACTAGAACTCTTGGCCTTAGCCCTGAGGACAAGTCCTCTCTTATTCCCACTTACTACTAGGACTCTATTACTATAATATTCTAGGACTTATAATTACCTACTAGGACTTTACTACTACTTCTATTACTTGACTCACGTGCTGCATGCAAGACATTCATGTTCCTTAGCTCCACATATCCGTAACAAGTTCCCCACCCTTAAAAATTCCCTTGTCCTCAAGGGTTAGTGATTGAAATTGCAAAGAAAATTCAAACAACTTCTCCTAGGTGGCATCTACAGGGCTATAATTTTTAAATGCACAAGAATTTCTTCATTTGGCCTCGTGCTTGTCGGTCAATTATTGCCTGTGGTTAAAGCTCTTAGCCACTTTCCCTTGCTTTAGGGAGTAATGTTGTTGTGCCCAACTCATCTCTAGACTCGTGCTTTAGGAGAGATACATGGAATACGGGGTGGATGCGTGAGTTGGCTGGGAGGTCGGATTTGTATGCCACCTTAGCGATGTGTTTCAAAATTTAGTAAGGGCCAAAAAACTCGGGGGCTAGCTTTATGTTGGTCTTGCGAGCTACCGTTTGTTGGAGATAGGATGGAAGATGAACGTAGACCCATTCTCCTGGCTGAAAGTCTTTATCCTGGTGCTTCCTATCATAAATTTGTTTCATATGGTTTTGGCTACGCTTCAAGTTTTCCCATACTTCTTTAAGCAATTGTTCCCTTATGAGGAGTAAGTGCTCCACAACTTCAACTTTGGTGGTGCCCAGGACATACGAGAGGAGTGAGGGAGGGTCCCTACCATACACAACGTTAAACGGTGTATTCCAATGATGGACTGCTAACTCGTATTCTAGACGAACTCAACCCATGGCAACCATAAAATCCATTTCTTAGGTCTAATTTAAAACTTATGTTTGTCTATCTACTTGGAGATGATATTATGAGCTGAAATTGAAGTGTGTCCCCTATAAATGGAATAGATCCTTCCAAAATGCAATGGTAAAGACCTTGTCCCTAGCACAGACCACCCGAACTGGCATGCCATGGAGTTTAGAGATATGTTCAAAGAAAACTTGCACACTCTTACCATTATATATAGGTGCTTGAGAGATGTAAAATGAGCATACTTGGACGGATGACCCAAGCATTTAATAAATCAGCTACCAATTTTTCTATCTCTCCCTTTTGGTATTGTGGGTAGCAATATGGGTGGACATTGACAATTTTGCCCCAAGGACTAATGGAGTTCGATGGTCTTGTTGGCGGTGCAGTGGTAGGCCCACTGGTTTAGTGAACACATCCTCAAAAGTAGCCAACAATCTATCAGGTCCAAAGACTGCTTGAGGGACAAGAACGGCCACAACCCAAGACAATGGTGTGTAGTTGAGCTTCCTGAGTGTTGGGTGGAACAACTCCCAAACGTAGCAACACACCCAACCCGTGCAACATTTATTCAGGGCTTGGATGGTGTGAACCACCCTTTGTTTTGGCCCCTTAATTTCTATTAGGTGAGTCATTCGACCGTCCTATAGAAAACGTATCACCAGCTTATTAAAGTCCCCCCAAACTAGGTCGACGAGATGCAACCATTGAGTGCCTAGGACAGCATCACAACCTTCAACAGCCAGGAGGTTAAAATCGAGCATGAAAGGGAGGCCTTGGAGGTTTAACTATATAGCATTGTGACTCACTAAAAAATGAGAAGCACAAAAGTTATCCCAAGTGCAGGAGAGTGTTGTGTAATAATAAGGAATAAAATTTCTAGATCGTCTTCTCAGGGAAAGTTGATTAAAATCAAACTCGTATAAAATGATGAAAATATTTATAAAGAGAAAATAAAAGTGGTGATATGTATAATTAATGGGAGAGTGCAATGGAAATGAAAAGGTTACTGGTCATGAACCATATTCATATTGTTGGATTTGAGTGTAGCAAGGAAGAGTAAAGATTGAGATTCATAATTAATTGAGATTCATAATTAATTGCTGAAATTAATTAACCAAAATTTAAAGGAGTAAGAAAAGTAAATTACATCAAATTAAATAAGCCGAAATTAAATTGAAAGCTTAAAGGAGTAAGAAAAGTAAATAACATCAATGTAAACAAACAAGAATTGCAATGAAAACTTAAAGGAATGCAATAATACATCATAAACTTCAAATTGAAATTAAATAAAAAGGAACTGGAGATGGGGGCTATAGGTGAAGGAGGAAAGCTAGGCAACAACAGTTGGGCCATATGCTCTACAGTTGCCGCGCTCCCTCTCTCCACCTGAGTTCTCTCCAAAGCTAAAGAAAAATAAGACTGAGCAAACTAAATTACACTACTCCTACTCCTACTCTACTCTAACACTAACTTTGGCTGTTTTTCTTCATCCCTCTCAGCCCTTTATATAGGCTATACCACTGCATAGAAGCAAGAATAAGTAAAATATGCGTTTGTGTCTTCGTCCAAATTTTGCGTCCCTTGTCCCCCACTCAAAAAAATATTTACGCCGAAAGCTTTCTTCTTCTTCTTTTTGTTTTTTTTTTTAATTTTTAATTTTATTTTTTATCTTGCTTTTAGGGCCAGTTTGGATCCCAAGCTGAGTTGAGTATCCTCCACTTTTAAACTCATTCAACCATCCAAACATCCCACTTGACTGCATCCTCTCATGAATTCTGTGAATTCATTTCTTGTAGATGGAAATGACTAGAGGTTGAAAAATATTACTTTTTACCAAACCGTTGCCATCAACTCTCTCTTTCTCCCGACAAACACTGATTTTCTTTTTTTTTTCTTTTTTGCTATCATCTCTCTCTCTCAGTTTGTGCGGGGGATAAAAAAAAATTCATAAAATTTTCGAGAACAACGTGTGGGGGAACAAAAATGTCAGGTCAACAATGGTGGGCCCCAATTATTTTATAACTTTTCATAATATATATAAACTCATCTTAACATCCAAACACACATAAACTCATTTTAAGTAGACCCCACAAAACTCACTCAACTATCTTAACTCACTACTATTCATAAATAACTGAATTCAACTGAGCTCAGCCCAACATCCAAACACAGCCTTAGTCATGCAGCGTGTGCTGTCTTTTTATGTTGTCTGTTAGTCTTCCCTTCTTCCCACTACTTCATCTCGTAGCCCCCTTACAAGCACACTCAGTTGTGGTACCAATTATTTAAAGGCATGACTCAAGAGGTAACGTGGACCCTTTATGAAATCTATCCTACATGCAAAATACGCTCCCACAATACTCGAAGACCACTTTGCAAACCTCACGAAGCTTAGGTAGGTGCATTTGGTGCATGAATATCAGGCTCAATTTGAATGGCTAATCACTAGGGTGGGTTACCTTCCGTCCAATCATCAGATCAAATGTTTCACCAGTGGCCTTAAAGACCATATTCATATTGATTTTCAAGAAGCACGCCTAAAACAATGAAACGATGCATTCGGAATGGAGCACGGGCAACTTAAGTCTTAATAATATGATTGCGTGTTGAATATAACTCTTGTTATAAAACAATGCATTGTAATAAGGAGTAGCTGTAGGTATAAAAGACTAATGTTGTGAGGTGTGAGATTCATTCTGGATGTTAAGTGTGAATTCTTTGGGAGTTTGGAGATTACTTGAAAATCGCTTCCAAGAAATGAGAAGTAGTTTCATGGTTCTAATTCTTGTGTTCTTGAGTTTTTCTTGGATTGTTCTTGTTTTTCATATCATTCGTGTTCTTAACTCTGGTGGCTAAGTTGGAGAAGAAGTAGAACCATAACAGATGGTATTAGAGAGGCCGATCCTCTCATGGCAGAGAATACTCATGCAAGAGTCTTGAAGGCACAACAAGAAGGTTCTTTGAGGAAGCAAGAAGGGATTCTAAAGTAGTTGGAGGAACATCATCATGAGCTCAATGGTATTACATGCAGGTTAGACCAACTTCTTGACATTATTAGATCTTTGGTAGAAATTCATCAAGTTAATTCTATTCCTCATGGTTCTACTCAAGGTAAAGAAGGGTTTTATGGGAATAGGGGCATGTACCATGATGAGAGAGGATCATTGCCTAGGGGAGTTAGATTGGAGTTTCCCCACTTTGATGGGTCTAATCCCGCTAGGTGGATTTTTAAAACCACCCAATACTTTGAATTTCATTAGACATTAGTGAATCAGAAACTCTTGATGGCCTCATATCACATGGAGGGTGATGTCCTTGTGTGGTATCAAGATGTGGTGGATTGTGGGATTTTTACAAGTTGGTATTCCTTTGTTAAAGCCCTTCAAGTGAGGTTTGGCGCTACGGCCTATGATGATCCTATGAAGGCTTTAACACGTTTAAAGCAGGTGTCATCTGTGGCTATTTACAAGGCACATATTGAGGCCTTGTAGAATAGATTAAAGGATTGTCCAAAAAACATAAGCCGAGGTGTTTCATGAGTGGGTTGAAGGATGAGATTCGATTGCCTATTAGAATGCTCAATCCTATTAATTTGAATGCTGCATTTGGCCTTGCTAAAATTCAGGAAGCATATTTGTGAGCTTCAAGTAAGTCATGGAGAGACAATCTAGCGTAGAATGCTCAATCCTATTAATTTGAATGCTGCATTTGGCCTTGCTAAAATTCAGGAAGCATATTTGTGAGCTTCAAGTAAGTCATGGAGAGACAATCTAGCGTATGGGAGTAAGAGTCATTCTGAAATGGGAGGGGATAGTGCTAAATTACAAAAGAGTAGTGTGCCTATTAAGAAGATTTTCTCATCTTGAATGAGAAAAAAATGAAGGGTCTTTGTTATCATTATGATAAGAAGTGGAATCGAGCTCACTTGTGTAAAAATTCTAAGGTCTGCTTATTGCAAGTTGAGCGCAATGATCTAGAGCATTCAATGCTAGAGGAGAGTGAGGGGTTGTCCAGTGTTGAAGAGTATCAGGAATGTGAGGCAGAAAGGCTGGAAGGTTCTATCCATGCAATCTCAGGTTGCTCTAATAATAATGCAATGAGATTACATGGGAGAATTGAGAATTGAGACATGTGTTGTTGAATTCTGGTAGACTCGAGAAGTACACATATTTTCCTGGATCCATTAGTGGTCCAAGAAGCTAAGCCAAAGGTTGAGAGGGACTCTAGCTTACAAGTCAGGGTTGCTAATGGGGCTAAGATCCTAAGCCAAGGTAGAGGTAAAGAAGAAATTAGAATCCACGGATCTAAGTTCTCAATGCCCTTTCATGTGTTAACTCAAGGGGGCTGTGACATAGTTCTTGGGGTTTAGTGGCTTAAGACTTTGGGCTCTATCCATTGGAATTTTATAGAAATGTCTATAAGCTTCAGGTCAAGTGAAGAAACTACGAGATTGCAGGGAATGAAGTCTTGTAGTGTGGATGTGTTGGTTGGCAACAAGGGGTTGAAGTATTATTTTGTTAGAAAACAAGGGTGGTTTTTACAATTGATGGCTATCAATCAGAAGTTAGAGGTTGAGAGCCCTAAAGGTGTCATGATTGAACTACTCAATGAATACAAAGATGTGTTTGTAGAACCTATGGGCTTACCACCAAGAAAGGCCTTTGATCACCCAATTAATCTCAAGGAGGGCACTACTCTTGTGTCAGTATGACTCTACAGGTACACTCATTATCAAAAAATAGAAATAGAGAATATAGTTCAAGATTTTGACTTCTAAGGTGGTGAGACCCAATCAAAGTCTATTTTCTTCACCTATTTTGTTGGTGAACAAAGCTTATGGCAATTGGCGAATGTGCAAAGACTATAGTGCACTTAATCAAGAAACCATCAAAGACAAGTTTCCCATACCTATCATTGATGAGTTGCTTGATGAACTCTTTGGAGCTAAAGTGTTTTTGAAAATGGTTTTGAGGGCAAACTACCATCAGATTCGGGTTAGAGAGGAAGATATTCAAAAGACAGTTTTTAGAACTCATAAGGGCCATTAAGAGTTATTGGTTATGCCTTTTGGACTTGCAAATGCCCTTGTGACTTTCCAAGGGTTGATGAATGACATTTTCACACCCTTTTTGAGGAGGTTTATTTTAGTTTTTCTTTTTAATGATATATTGGTTTATAGTTAGAATGTTGCTGACCATGTTTTGCACGCGAGAACTGTCTTAGAGGTGCTAAAGCAACATACTTTATAGGCCAAGATGTCGAAGTGTAATTTTGGTGTTGAAGAGATAGAGTATCTGGGTCACATCATTTCAGGCAGAGGGGTGCAAGCATATCCTTCTAAAATAGCAGCTATGGTGGAGTGGTCTGTACCTAAAACCTTGAATTCTAGGTCATACAAGTTACTATAGGAAGTTCATAAGAGGCTATGGTTCGATAGAAGCTCTATTAACTGAACTGTTGAAAAAAAACTCATTTCATTGGGGTGATGAAGCTAACACAACTTTTGAGCTTTTAAAGAAGGATGTAAGTAATCCTCCTGTTTTGAGGTTGCCATATTGTACTGAAACATTCACTATTGAGTGTGATACTTCTAGAGTGGGGCTAGGTGCAGTACTTATGCAAGAATGTTAGCCTATTACTTTTTATAGCAAGACTTTGAAAAGAAAAGCCTTACTCTTGTCTACATATGAGAAAGAGTTGCTAGCTCTAGTTTTGGCCTTACTTATTGGGGCATTCTTTTAAGGCCAAAACTGATCAATAGGCCTTAAAGTACCTATTGGAATAAAAAATTGGAACTGAAGCTCAGTATAAGTGGATATCCAAACCGATTGGATATGATTTATAATTGAATACATGAAGAGGGAAGGAAAATCTGGTGGCTGATGCTCTTAAGGAATGAGGAAGAACCAACAGCTCTTGCATTGATCTCTTTCCCAACTCCTTTATGGATTGAGGAACTGAATGCTAGTTATTATTCATGTCTTAAAATGTCTGAAATTATCTTTAAGTTGCAGCATGGGCAAGAGGGGTCAAGACATTTCTCTATGCAGTAGGGTTTGTTGTTGAGGAAAGGCAAACTAGAGGTGATTCCTTCTTCCTCGATCCAAGCTAAAATCCTACAGTATATCCACCACAACCCACAAGTAGGCCATGTGGGATATCACAAAACTCTAAAAAGGCAAGGATGGATTTTTATTGGGAGGGTATGTGCAAAGAAATCAAGAGGTTGGTCAGAGAGTGTGAAGTGTGTCAGACAAGCAAGTATGAAACCATCCATTCACCTGGGTTGTTGCAGCCACTGCCACTTCCTGAGTCTCCATGGTTGGACATCTCCATGGACTTTGTTGAAGGGTTGCCACTTTCTAATGGATATTCTGTGGTCTTTTCTATGGTGGACATATTGACCAAGTTTGCACATTTCTTCCCTCTTTCTCATCCCTATACAGCTAGAAAGGTAGCTCAAGTCTTCATTTCTGGAGTGTTTAAACTCCATGGGTTACCTATATTGATTGTGTCAGATAGGGATCCAATTTTTACTAGCTCTTTCTAGAAGCAACTATTTCATCTCTAGGGGACTTCCTTGGACTTTAGTTTAGCATACCATCCTCAATCTGACGGCCAAACAGAAGCATTAAATAAATTTTTGGAGAGTTATTTGATGAGCTATTGTAGTTAGAAGCCAAAAGAGTAGAGCTTATGGCTATTCCCACTTACTACTTGGACTCCACTACTCTAATATTCTAGGACTCATAATTAACTGGACTCACGTACTACATGCATGACACCACGTCCCTGAGCTCCACGTATCCGTAACACCTTTTTGTAGACATGCATAATAACTGCACGTTATTTCATTTTTTGAAGAAGTCGATATTTGTGTATTAAATCTACGGCTGCACATCCTAAAAGAATGTATAAATCTTCGTAATTGAGATGTTGTAGCCTTTTAAGTTAAAATATTCAATTTTATTATCAAGTACGTATTTATAATCGACAAGTTATAAAGACTTGCTATTCATATTCTTTATATATTAATCTTAATAATATAAATACATCACATAAAATATAACCTGGAGTCTAAATTATTGTAATTTTCAGAACAGATGATCAATAGAATTGGATATTTTTAAGGCACTGATTCAAATATAACAAACGACAAGTTTAAACTTGAAAGCAAAAGAGTCCGGCCACGTTTAGATACAAGAAATGTTTCATCTCATCACATCTCATCATTACAACTTTTTCAAATTCTTATTAAAAATATAAAAAATAATTCAACTTTTTTAAATTTCAAAGCAAGAATAATTTTTAAAAATAATATTATAATAATATTTTATTTAATTTTTAACTTTCACCTCAACTCATCTTATCTCAACTCATTATCCAAACGACACCTCAACTCTTGCCAGAGACACTGACGGCTTTTGGTCAAGCACTAACAAGACCTTTCAAGTTTCATTCGTTACCAGGGAAAGAAGATATACATCACCTATCAGGGAGGAATTCAAAGTAATTATAACATCATCTAATAAAAGGGGTACCTAAAAAAACCCAGCAACATCACTTGTCTTCTTTAGAAAATGCCAGCGAAACCGCTTAGCTACTTTTCTATTCCGCCAAGTGAATCTCGGTGCTAAAAGTAGTATGAATTACAGAATAATCAGGGAAATGACTGAACATGATGAGATAGGGAACAAAAAAGAGGAAAAATTGATCTCAAAAATCAAGAGCAGCCAAAACATCGCCGCACAGAAAATACTCGTGAGCGATCAGGCAATGACTCTGGTTCATCCTTGAAATTTTTTAGGCGAAAATGCTTGTGAAAGGCTTTCACTGCTCCTGTCACCCCATCTTCATTTTCCATGGCCTTGGCGATCTCAACAGATCGCTCTTTGACCTGCAGGAAGTCCAGATGAAAATTTGTCATGTTTGTCCATTAATCTATTTGGGCCTTGCTACACCAAAGACGTGGGCAATAAGCTATAATACTTCTGAACTAAACATACATGTAACCCTTACTCGCATAATTTCAATCCCCACTTAATAGGTCTAAATTCTGAAAACTCTTTATATCGATTCTTACTTTATTCATTTCCGAAAGATATCTTTCTAGACTTGCAAATTGACATGTATGTTTTGTAGAACATGCTGGAAGATTTCAGTCATCAAAATGTTGAACAAACACCATAAACTAAAGCTTCTGTGCATCTTTCTCAAGAAAATCTAGTGGAGATTTTCTCAGCTAACCACTAATCAACGAAACTTAATTCTACCTCAGATATATTTATAATGGTGAGATTAACTTAAACAACAAATTACATTTGATTGGGAGTTAATGGCTACCTTAGGATCGAGCATGAAGCGTATGGCATCAACCAACTTGTCACGTGTGAGTTCATCAACTGGGATAGGTGCAGGACCTACTCCCCTGGCATGTACTCGCTCTCCCCAGAATGGTTGATCTCCAAAGAATGGGATAATTGTTGTTGGGCACTAAATAACAGAGAAACAGGACTAATAAAACAACTGAAAGAATTTTGAGCACAGAACTCAAAAGGAAAGGAGAATTAGTTACCGCCGCTTTAAGGCCGGCAGCAGTTGTTCCAGCACCGCCATGATGTACCTGCAGATACATTTATAAAAGGTGATGGAACTAAGACATTCTTTTGCAATTATATAGCCTTCAAAGGTACAAGAATCCCTATTTGATTAACATAAGTCTTTGGGTGGTGTTTCCGACTGATGGTTAATATGGTACCAGATCTCCTGTCAGTGTTCTTCAGGTCAGCCAGACAAGGATGCAACCATGCATGGTCTTGTTTTGAATCCTTTATGATAAAGGCACATAACAAATATTTTTTACATTAAAGTGCATGCGGTTTATGTTTCCTTATTCATTGATTTAGGATTCTTTTTACCCTAAAAGCATTGCCCAAGCTCTGGAAAAGGTGAGGAGAGGGTGGTGAAGTCTCTAATGTTTGGTGTCAAGAATTAGTCAGCAAAGTTATCACCCTAGAGGTTGGCTGAAGTGGTAAGAGCCTTGGATTTGGTGGTGTTCTCCCTTCAGGTTTAAGGTTCAAACCTTTGGGTGCAAACAATATTTAGGGACCAACGGACTCTGGGGATTTCCCCTTGAAGTAACTGAAGTGCACTTGAGAGAAACTCCTTAGATTAGTTAGGACTTTGTTCCGGACACCCGGTACCAATAAAAAAAAGGATTATCATAGAGTTAGATAAATGTACATGAATGTGTACTGCAGTTGATGACACAGTAGATGCCATAGGATTTAATTGGTTTGACAAACCTAATTTTTCTGTTTTCACAATTGAGTGAGCTCTGAATGTTTAATTACCCTTCATTCCAACCTTCAATTCTAAAAACAGAGGCAGTATAATAAAGAAACACAAGCACATATATTCTTTGTTTCCACTGACATATATAAAAGAAGATTTATTCTGTGATACATGAGACAAACAAACTCGCGAAGGAATATATTTTACTAGTGTCTTTTTCATTTTATTCGCTTTTCATCATCCCCTGATCATCCTCATAAAATTTTAGGAAAAGTAAGATATACGAATTTACAGCAATACTTTGCTCCCTTTCTACCACAAGATTGCTTCCAGGAACTCCTTTTCTCAGCATTATTGCAGGCCTCCTCCCTTGAACAGCAGACTGAGAGCAGAATGTTTCTTTCCATTTTGACAGTATTTCCTCTAATTATGCTACAAAAAGTATTATCACCTATTGCTAATGAGTCTGACATGTCAGTTGTGAAGCAGTTGAGGGTTTACTGCATATACATGGAAGTCAGGCCGCTCAAGAAGCTTCTAGCCAACCATCCCACTCAGGTAATTATACTCCTAACCCTGATGTACATCCTTCAATACCTACTGCCAAATGAGTTTGATCTTCCTATTGCAAAACATAGAGGAATGAGGTCGTGTACTCAATTGTCTTTACACCTCACATTACAGGAAACATTATGCTGTAAAAGGGAGGATAAAGCCCTCAATAAGGGGACTTTATCATGATCTTACAAATCTAAAACTCTCTTTACTGAGTGATCTACAAAATAATACAGGAGATTTAGTTGAATTACCAGTTGGAAAAAAAGCATTATGATGTAAATGTGTGTCTATGCCGGTGGATCTGTGGAAAGATACAATTGCAAAGTGGTTGCAAAAGGATGCACCCAAACTCATGGGATTGATTATGAGGAAACATCTGCACCAATTGCAGAGATGAATTCCATTAAAATTTTACACTTACTAGCAAGCAGAATTAGGATATGACAACAAAGATGTCAAAGATCCTATAGAAGTTGGGGTTTAGAGATAAAAGAGAATGGAAGAAGGGGAGAATGGTGAGTACTTCAAAATATTGGCCCATCCTCTTACCATTGCATTATATATACTTAGCTCTACTTTACATTTATACCCTCATGGTATATCTAATATAATTATTCCTCTAAAAATCCCATAAGGCTGTTTTGTGGCATTAAGGTTGCTAGTGGTACTGCTCAAAATCCACTCCAAGATGATTGAATAAAACATATTAAGATAGACATGCACTTCATTGAGGAAAACTGTGTGAAGGCATAGTGTACCCCTACGTGAAGACTGGAGTGCAGCTTTCAAACATATTAAAAAAAGGGAGTAGTAAAGAGTAACTTTCACACAATCTTAGACAATCTGGCATTTTACCATGTAGAGCCTGTCAATTACGTTGCGATTCTCTTGTATGTGCAAATAAGCAGAATGCATAAATGAGCAACCCAACCATGGGAGTTTTCCTACTTATAGTAAGTTGAACTAGTCATGTCATCCAAGGACTCGGTACTAGCCGAGAAATATTTTGGCTTGTCAGAAAAGGGCTGATCAAATAATCGTTTTCCTCAAAAGAACACATCTACTAATTGTGCCCAATAAATATGGTTATTTCCATTCAAGTGATAACTGTGATGTATTTATTTATTTTTGTGATGGGTAACTCATGGATGTGATGCGAGAGAAGTAGGCGTGGAGGAGATAAGCTCAAGTCTAGAAGCAATGGTATCAATCAACAAGCAAGATCCAAGTTGGTTGGCCTGGTCTGACCTAAGTTGAAGCTGCGTGAGATATAGATCTGAATAAACTAGGACAAATATAGATTTGAATAAAAGTTGGATCTTGGGTGGATGACCTTGGGTGGGATGATCCAAACCAAATGTATAATGGCCAATGTCCAACACAACTGTCGGCCAAACTCTAACTTGAGTGGCTAAAACAAATCCCATACTGAAAACCCAGTGGAGACCAAAATCAAACTGGACTTAGAAGTCCTATGATGCTAAAGCCCAATACCAATACTGGATTTAAGTTACCCAACAAACTAAAGACTATCCTTTATCTGTAATAATGAAAAGCCAAAAACCACAGGGAGTATGGTTCTTCACTGTCGCTTCCGGCAAGAAACTTGATCAGCAATGCTCAAAAACTGTGATGACCACCATGACAACACTCATGAAAGCCACCGACAAATAAGAAATTAACAATATTCGGCCATTCTACTGCTGTGAACAAACATATATGCAAAGATCACCAACAAGCACCATGAACTGCTGTGAGCCATTTAAAATCATTATAAACAATGCTGATCGGCCACAATAACCTCCCTAGATGTATTCATGTCAGGGAATCAGAGAAAACACAGCAGTCATCCATTAGATCTGGTCTCCACCTCTAGAACACTCACAACATGTATGGTGTCAAGATAAGCACACTCAATTACCTCTATGCACCTCCTGCCAAGAGCATTAAGCCCAAACACTCTAATCCTGATATTTAACAACCTACACGAGCAGAACCGGTGGCCATACTGATGAGAATAAAAGGTAGGGAGAAAATAAAAATGGAGATTGAAGAATTTGAGGTAGCAAAGGCAATGAGACGATCAAATCCCAAGCTCTGATACCAAGTTATGGAGAAGAAAGTATGAGTAAAGAGCAGCTATTTTTTCTTTTATTTTATGTGCTCATTCCATTCCACATATATAGGATAACCATTCTGAGAATGACAGAAAGTAGGTTAGCAGGTGGGGTTACCTCACTAGATTTCTTTCATGAACTTACAACCTAACAGTAGGTCAGCATTCTAAGAGTTTTCAAATCCCTCAACTCCTATTGTATAACAAAATCACAACAAATCAAAACAAAGAAAATATGGAGAGTTTACCACGGCAATGCATCTTTGGAAGAGCCAATCATGTGGGCAATTGTCTAATAAGTACACAAAATTCTTCGGTTCTGCCGCTGAAAAAGAAAGTAAATTACATATATAATGATGCTCCCCCAATTTGTAAGTCTCCAAACTAAAAAATAGTAGTAATTTTGATTGGATAAACTCTATGCAATGCAAAAGTATAGGAACAAAGACTTACAATTCCCAAGACCACCCCATCCTTTGCTAATGATGCCTCTTTGTTGTGTAATTTCCAGAGCTTCAATTATAATCCCCGTCATTTCCTTTGGGTTTTGAATAGGCTGTTGAAAGATCAATATCAGATTACACAATGAAAGAGACATTGCCATTTAATGATAATTCACCTTTTTATCCCTGGCATTAAGGATGCTTCTGACGAATTTCCATGCCATAATTAATAGCATGCACAATCCAGATAACATTAGAAACATTGGCCACATCATATACATTTTCTCTCTATCAAGCATGGAAACTTACCAACACCTGACTTTCCAATTGGAACAGCATATTTGTTACCAAGGTTGTAGACTATCTAACTACTTGGAATGGTTTCCCTATACAACTCCTTGCAATCTATAGCCTATTCAACTAGGCCTTAATCACATAAATTCAGACTGGCTATTGTCAAGATTAGAGTTGAGACAAAATGAAGGGTAGACCAAAAAACATGTCATACCCTCTCACTATTGCAATACACACGCGCACACACACAAACATGTCATACCCTCAATGGGTATTATGCCCTCCAACACTCCCCCTCAAGCTGGAGCATATATGTCATATAAACCCAGCTTGGAACAAATAAGTTTCAACCAACTATGGCATAAAGACTTAGGCCTGTTTGGGGTTATGTTAAGGGTCTTAAAAAGTGCTTAACTAGCCTCAAAAGCTTTTTAATGATAAATTTAGGTTGTTTGGTTATTACATATTGAAGTACTTTTTAATCTAAAAAAAAGACTAAAAAGTACGTTTAAAAAAAAATAATTTTTTTATGCTTTTTCTCAAACGTGATTTTCCGGATAGCGTGAAACGTAGTTACAATTTTAAAGAAGACTATCAATAAGCAAAAATATCCATACAACTTTCAGATAATTACGCTTTGCCCTTTGATGTTATCCTTGGCACAACACTACCTCAAATGACCTTTTCTATCATTTTTACCTCAAAAAACACCTTTTTATATTGTTTCCAAACAAATGTAACATATTTGAAATTGCTTTAGACATATGGTTACCAAACAGTAAATAGTTTTTTACTAGTAGAGCTTATTAATTAAACTCTACAACTAAAAGCCCCAAAACTATAAGTTATATTACCCATCACAATCCCAAACATGCACTTAGTATATACATCTACAAGTTGTTCTATAGACTTCACAAAAAGTGTAGAAATATCACAACTAAGTATCTTATCTCGAATGAAATGGCAATCAATCTCCATATGCATTAGTATGTAGGTGAACCACTAAATGGTCGGTTTCACATCTAAGAAGACCCAACGCTAATACAACATCAGAAAATTTCTCAAACCATGCTCTTGAAGATTGCTTAAAGCCATGAAATGCCTTCTTTAACTTGTACACAGTACCTTGATACTTCCCCGAAGCAACAAACCCCGTTGGTTGCTCCATGTAAACTTCCTCAAGTAAATTACCATGTAGAAAGGCCTTTTTAGTGCCTATTTGGGATTGCGGTAAGTAGTAGAGCTTTTCATTGAAGAGCTTTTAATTGTAGAGCTTTGTTAAAAAGTTCTAATATTGAAAAGTTGTTTATTGTTTGTCAAACATACACCTAAAATGCTGTTAAAGTTAGTTATGGCCATGTTTGGTTACCAAAAATGTTGAAAATATTTGAGAATTTTGAGAATATTTTTGAGATTGGGTTTGGGAAAGGAGAGAAAATTTTGAATAGGTTTTTTTGTTTTTTAATTAAGTATTGTATTGGAGTTTGTGAAAGTGGATAAATAGAGTTGAAAGGTTGTTTGAATATAATTTTTTAAGATTATTTTTGTTTTAGAGTTTGCAAAATTCGTATTGATTTTTTTTTTTTTTGAGTAATGATTAGGTAATGATTAGATGAAAAGTTGTAAAGTTGAAATATAATTTTTTTTTGAGATTTAAAGATGTTTGGCTTAATTGGGAAAAAGGCTTTGAAAGAACTTGGAAAAATCTGGTAAACCAAACATGGCCATTGGTTAAATAGTAACAATTATGTTATCTACAAAAGTTTTTCAACAGAAGCTCCAATTTGGTGCTTTTTTAAAAAGAGGATTTTTATCTTGTTTATGTGCTTAAATCACATTTCTATACATTTATCAAACATACCAAAAGAGATTTTAAACTGTTAAAAGCACTTTTTAAGCTTCCAAATTCAAACCCAAAGCAGGCACTTAACATCTAATTGAAATAGTGGCCAATCAAGATTAGCAGCAAGAGATATAGTGCCCCAACGGAAGATATTTCGGTAACAGGGAGGTCTCCTCATAATCAACACCATAGGTTTGTGTATATCCTTTTACCAACAAAATGTGCATTTAAATGTTCCACTGAACCATTAGGATTGAACTTCATTGTGTACAATCATTTACATCCAACAATCTGTTAACTAGGAGGCAATGGAACAAGATCCCACATCCCATTATGGCGAAGGGCAGTCATTTCAGCTTCCAATGAGATATTGCATCCTGAACTGTCTTGGGAACAAAGACTTCAGAAAGCTGAAAAGTAAAATATTGTTCCTCAGTAAAGAGTCCAGCGAGGACCTACAGTGCCAGGGGTGTCAACCAGTCGGCAACACTGCAAATCTTACTCAAGGCTAAACAGGCATTCTCAAGAATTGAGCACACACCAAATGAATAAATTGCAGTGGAATAAATAAAGGGATTACTCAGAGACTTATACTAAATGTACCAGAAGTTTGTACCAGTAAGAAATTTAACCTTGAATAGTATGCATATGTCATCGCTACTTCTTCCCAAATAAAATTATATACTGTCATCAATTCATCACTTACATCAAAATACAATGAACCATACATGATTCATCGCCTAACTTTAATAAACGTCTTAAAAATTACAAATATCTACTAATCGAAGACAGGCCACCTTGTCTACACCTGGGGCGGGGTTGGTCTTTCTTCCTTGGGAAACCCTGCCTAGGCTAAATCTGCATCAAGATCTATGACTCCAGTAAACGAAACTGCAGATAGGACCACCATAGTGAGACTTCTAAGAAATCCCAATAACTTAAAACCCATGACAGTGCTACTAATGAGAGACATTGGAAATGAATATGCATGCATTGTTTCTTGTAAATAAATCTGTAAAAACATTTATGCATGGCGAGGAATCACCCTTCGGGCAAAACAAGTATTGATTCTCACGACGAGGAATCACCCTCAGAATAATTCTCAAGTATATAGGCATGACGAAGAGTCATCCTCTAATGATATCAAAAGTATGTCGGATGCCTTTATATAGTGGGACCGTCAGTCCTAGATCAAATGTCCGTTTGAGTCCAGGTATGCTTAAATGAGAGCTTCGATCTTAGCCATCCATTTGCCCTTTGGCCTTGAAGGATGGCAGAGATTGATGGGGGCAAGGTGTGCACGTCCTCTACAGCTTGCCTTGGGTCAAATCCTGCAATCCTTTCCCAAATAAGGGTCTCCTACGTGATGCTGGACCACACTTCTGAGGTCAGACGATATGGCCTGCAGGTCTGTAATCTTTGTTCCACAAGCTCACTTCAGATGTGACATCTCTTATGGAATATGGGCCTCTGTGTATGACACCCGCCACCCTCTGAGCACCTCCGTATTATCTCGGAGATCTCCTATGCTTGCGTCAAGCTTGTCCTTGCCCATTGCTCACCCTGGTATGGTCAGCACTAGGGGTGTAAACGGGCCGGTCCGGTCCGGCCATGGACCGAATTTTTTCGGTCCATGGTCGAACCGGACCAAACTCCTATAGGGACCGGACTGGACTGGTAGTCATCGGTCCGGTCTGGTCCATTCGGTCCGACCTTTTTTTTTTT